>JAXCGZ010009686.1:32500-47500 GCA_037179515.1 Halocaridina rubra
GCCACGAGTCAAAGATTCACCTTTACACTTTGACGGTGCAAACGTGAAAGGCCTTGAGTATCCATCCATATTTCCCGCAGCCAATTTTTTGACACACTTAGGTTTGCGGATGAGAAGCGCCGAGTGGACCGACGAGTACCGAATTAACGAAGTAGTACAAAGGTGCACCGGACTCGCGGCCGAGACCCTTGGCAGAGACGAATGGTCGGAAATAAAACAATGGGAAATTTTTAAGGATCGGTTCCTAAAAATGTTCACAGTGCGACAGAGCGAAGAAACGCTCATATCTAAGATCCAAAACAGTCCCCGAAGGCGGGGAGAGCAGTTGAGTTGGTACGCGAGAAGGATTGAAACGTTAACGGGTTCAGTGAGTGAAATTGTCGATAACTCGTACATGCGACAAAGTATTGTGCGGAGCGCCTTACGGAAAACTGTTCCGGAGAAATGCCATTTTCTGTTGAAATCCAACATCCCGGTCCCCGATCTCGTGCGTCTACTGCTGAATTGGTTCGAGAGCCACCCTGGTCATGGGCTCTCGGAAGAGGAAATTGATAGAGAAAGACTCTTAGGACCGACCGCGGTCCCCGTCGCAGCCATGACGAACGATCGAGGACCGAGGTTCCGAGACACGAAGGCAGGACGGTGCGCAAGGTGTGGCGGCATAGGTCACTCCCAAGATTGGTGCGTGGAAACGGCCCCACCGGACGTAGTCTGCTACAACTGTCTGGGGGCCGGACATCTGGTTAAAAGATGCCCCTCGGCGAGGATAACTCACGGAGTTGGGCAACGGGCGATCCAGAAAAAAAAAAAAACGCCGATGCCCAGACGGGAACCCCCAGCGAACGGTCCGAACACCTCTGGTCAAGGAGCTATCGCTCCTCCCGAACGAGAAGTCGTGGACATCACAAGACCACC
The DNA here is from genome assembly GCA_037179515.1 of Halocaridina rubra. Classification (NCBI taxonomy): domain Eukaryota; kingdom Metazoa; phylum Arthropoda; class Malacostraca; order Decapoda; family Atyidae; genus Halocaridina; species Halocaridina rubra. The sequence continues at coordinate 33,416 of JAXCGZ010009686.1, forward strand.
TCCTCAGCGCAGATAAGTACTTGTAGTTTCTATCTAATGAGTAATGGGATCTTGCTAATAGAAATTGCGGTCGGTGGACTCCGCCAAATTGCTTTGTTAGATACAGGCTCAGCCGTATCATTAATTGACCGTAGTATTGTTGCAGACCCCCTCACTAAATTAGATACGCCAGTAGTTATTACTACTTTGGGCGATAATACCCCGAACTTTGTTAGTTAAAGAAGTGGTGAAACCCGTGATTGCATTTGAAGGGTGCCCCACAAGATTTAAATGTGCTTTTTTTGTTGTAACTAGGCTAAGTGTTGAACAGGCGAAAGTAATAATTGGTTTCGAGGACATGGTAAAAATGGGAGTCAGTATTGTTAATACACGCGGTAAAACTACCGTAACGGTAAATGAGAGCGAAATCGTTGCACGTTCCGCGCGCGCGTCAGTGTCTGCATGCGTGTTGAAAGAGAAAAACGATAACTACATCGTGACGCTTCGGGAAGAAATTATTGAGAGCGGTACTGCATGCGTTTTAGAAGTTATTACCTCGCGAGTAATCTTGAACGCTCGAGCCTTATGCGCAGAATTTGTCGGAGAGTACGCGGATTTTTTTCCTAATAAACTGCTAATGGTCCCTGAGGGATCGCGGAAATTAACTGTTATGTGTGCGAACATGTCGCCGATCCCGCTAGGTATTCCTAGAAACACGAAAGTCGCCGAATTCGAGGAAGTGCGCGAGTGTTACAGCGTAAATTTCACGAGGGTCGCGGAAGACCCCGAGCGTATCATAAATTTGCAGGCGTTAGCGAGAGGACTGAGCGCTGCTGAACATTCTACTTTTATGACTGAACTTGTCGCTAAATATTATGATGTTTTTGCTTTAGATAGCGACCCACTTGGAGAATGCACTCTCATGCCTTTTGATATCAACACAGGAAGTCACCCCCCCACCTTTGTCAAACCCTATCGCACTCCGTTTGTATACGAAAAAAGGTTAGAGGAAATGGTGTCTGATTTAGAGAAAAATAATAATAATAATAATATAATAATAATACTTTATTTCCATTTCAATACAATGGGTATTCGTCAGCCAGGGTAAGCCCCAACCCCCCACTGTGGTGTCCACCCACAGCAGTTCCTGCCAGTAAACAGCTTAAACTCTCGGTCTTGGACGGGAACCGATCTTTCGACCTCATGAATGCGAAGCCAGCGCGTTACCACTGTACTAGCCAGCATTAGATTGTCTAAAAGCCCTTGGCACAGTCCCATAGTGGTAGTTAAGAAGAAAGACGGAGATCTTCGATTGTGCATGGATTTCCGCAAACTAAATTTGCTCACAGAAGGCGATAAATTCCCCCTCCCCATAATTGAAGATGTATTGTGTCACGTCAGCGGCGCTAAGTATTTTACCACTCTCGACCTCCTGGCGGGTTACCACCAGGTAGTCCTAGAAGAGAGGAGTAAAGTGAAGACCGCTTTTTCAGTAAATAATAAACTCTACGAGTATAATCGTTTGCCTTTTGGGTTAAAAAACGCCCCCAGTCATTTTAGCAGACTCATGACAACCGTGCTCCTGGGCCTCATCGGTAACGCCGTGTTAGTGTATTTGGATGATTTAGTCATAATCGGACAAACCTTTGAAGAACACGCCCGGAACCTCATTTCAGTTTTAGAAGCCTTAAGACAGAATAACCTGCGTGTGAAATTGTCTAAGTGTCAGTTTTTCAAAGCAGAAGTAGAATTTCTCGGACACAAATTGTCATCCGCGGGTGTGGTAGTATTACACGATAAAGTAAGAGCCATTGAAAAGTTTGCACGGCCAAAAACGTGTAAAGATGTTAGATCATTTCTCGGACTTTGCTCGTATTACCGTAAATTCATTGAGAAGTACGCGGACATTTCCCGTCACTTAGACAGGCTCCGAAATGCTCACCAGATTTGCTGGACGTCCGAGCACGAGACCGCATTCGTAGCTTTAAAGAAAGCCCTAATGTCCACTCAAGTACTCGCTTACCCTAAATTTGATCGGGCGTTTTACGTCACGTGCGTCGCTTCCGACGTTGCGATCGGCGGAGTAATATCGCAGGACGATGACGAGAAGAGAGACCGCCCCATTAGTTTCGCTTCCCGGGCGCTCACAGACACTGAGCGGCGGTATTCTACCATCGAACGAGAGGCACTCGCTATCGTGTTCATCCTAGAAAAGCATAAATATTTCCTACTTGGATATCCAGTAATAATTCGTAGTGATCATCTGCCTTTAAAGTACGTGTATGCAAACCCGCTAAATAACCAAAGGCTTTCCCGATGACTGTTAAGACTTATGCAGTTTAATATACAGGGGTTTGAGTATGTACCCGGAAAAAGTAACAAAGTAGCAGATGCCCTGAGCAGGGGAGTGCGGGAAGTCCCTGCCCTGGCCATTATCCGTTCAATGAGGAACGCGGGCCATCGGACTGTGGACACGAACCGTCCTGCAACTGCGGGAGCCGATCCCGATTCTGCACACACACACTCCTTCAGAGTGGTGGGGAAAATCATCCTTGCAAGGTAACTAAAAGCATGAATGGGGGAAGTGAGGGTGAGCGTGGACCGAGTGAAAATTGCGAGACTGAGCACGAGAGTGAGCGAGAGATTATGAATGAGGGGGGGGAGGGCTCTTGTGGGTGGAATCGAGAGGAGCTCGTAAGGAAGCAGGACGAGGACGCGTTGTGGGGAGAGGTAAAGAAACTCTTACAAGGAATAAATGGCGAAGTCCCTGTTAAAATTCGACGCCAAATAAATTCATTCGTGACAGAAGGTGGAATCTTGTATAAGATGTTTAAGAGAAAAGACGAAGAGGGGGGATACGCGGCAGTACTCCCCGAGGAATTCCACCGTCACGCCCTCTTTCTGTGTCACACGAGTCCCGCAGCCGGCCATATGGGAATTGAGAAAACGTATCGGTTGCTAAGTACCCAATTTTATTGGAAAGGGATGTATAAGGACGTCGTAGAGTATGTAAAGAAATGCCACGTGTGCAATTGCTTCAAAAGACAGCCTAATACAGTTCCCCCTGCCCGGATTTGGCCGCGATGCAGTTTTAAATGGGAGAGAGCCCATTGCGATTTGATAGGCCCCTTGCCCCGATCATATGATGGCTACTTATACATATTCGTACTCACAGACGAATGCACAAGATATACCTTCACGTATGCGATGAAGGATAAGAGCGCGGCTTCGGTCGCCGTTGCCCTGTACCAGTTTACATTAGTATTTGGATTCCCTCGAGAAGTCGTAACTGATAAAGGACGTGAATCTATGAATGATTCTTTATTTTCTTTGCTAGCTGCAGTATATACATTATTTGTCTGAAGAGATGTTAGATTGATAAAATAAAACTTTGCGAGTTTTAGCCATGATAATGTTTATCAAAATTATTTCAGCTTGGTCATAAAGAAAGAGTGAGAGCTGACACGAAATGACAACAAAAATGTTACACAGCCTTTTCCCGTATTTGAAAGAATGGAAGTTGACCCGGAAGACGAAGGAACAGGGGAGAAAACAGCGCCCACATCCGCAAACCCCCGTAAAAGCTAGTCAGCCGGAGCCCTGAAGGCAAACCTTGGGCAGCATAAGAGCAGAAAGAATAACGAAATAAAAGGGGTGGTAAAAATAAAAGTACACCACCGTGCGTAAGTATGGGCAGACAGACAGAACGGTCTTATGTCGGACTTCCCCCGTTCCGAAGGTCATCCTGTTGTATAGTAATTCAAATAAGTCAAATTCGAGATAGTAAAGGAATATATATATTTTCTGTTTTAATGGTTCCTGTACAACTCCTTACGAGGTTATGAAACTTAAGCAAAATACATTCTTTACTGTTGCTAATGAAATAAACTTTTTGTTTTATTATTGCATACACAGAGACAGACTTTTTATACTCTTTGATGCCCGTTTTTGTTATATATTTTTTTGTATTGAAGAAATCTTTAAAATCTTAATTAAAGAGTGTTGAAAAGATTATCTAGAAATAATTATTGTTAATTACTATCACTGTCATGAATTTAAAATTATAATTGAGATAATTAAGATTCGCAGAATTTATATGTTGAGTTTTAAGTTTAAAAAAAATTAATGACACTTAAGTCCTTTTTAAGAAGTTGTTAAGAAAAAGATATTTGTACTTTTGTTGGTTGTAGTAAAGATATTGTCACATATGATTTTAATCTTTTGCTTTAATTTCATCAGTGTGTGTGCTTCGACTCAACCCTCTGATTTATAGCAAGAAAAGGATTGTCATTATAGACAAGGATGTGTATGGTGTTACAGTAAAGTCCTTAGCAATATTAAACAGAAAGGAATGGATTTATGCTTCGACATTTCTGCAGTTGTATACTAAGTTCTTTTTGCTTTTGTTTTTGTTAATGGGGAATAAGAATAGCCCTCTGACAATAAACGTAAAACTCTGTTAATAGTCATTCCTCACGTTTTTTCACTTTCATTTGTTTATTTATTATTTTATTATTAGAGATACTCTGCGACGATTTTTTATTTTCAGTACAGTTAAAGGAAGGAGGCCCGTCTCATCTGACACGTGGGTGGATACCGCAACGTATTTCAAGGTCGCCCCGTCTCTCTCTCTCTGAGACTGACATGAGCTTCTTCCGATACTACAAGAATGTTGCCGTCATTGATTCTTTTTTTTGTTTTTTTTTCCAGCGAAGCTAGGCGATAATTGTGCCTACATTTTATTGCAGTCGATAGATTGTTGCATGCTGTTATTGCATAAATACTGTTAAGACATCGGTAGTACCGCCATTTGCATAAATATTTTTGCCACAGGTCGCAACTGTTTAGAGAATAGATAGAACTCCCATTGACAAATTGTGGAGCCAGCAAGCTGCCACTTATGCTCTATATATATATACATAGATTATGACAGCAGGAATTTGAATAGTGAAAGAGACTGTGTTAGAATGAGCATTACTATGAAATATAAGTATAGAACTCTGTTCTTACATCTGAATGCCAGTCTCCGTTGTATATATATGGCTATTCCTGAATTAATATTTTATTTTTTATTTTTTTTTTATCATGATTATTGGTAATATTAGTATGTTGACTGTTATTGTTGCTATCTCTAAATGCCCAGTTGCTAACCATTATTTTTGAAATGAAATCAGCAGTAACCTGATGATTTGTATCTTTTATCTGAATTCATACTTGATGTTATTGTAGCCACTGCTAATAAGAATATTTCTTTAGTGGCTTTTCTCAGTATTTAATGATTGTTTTTTATGACTATAGTAAAGTAATATTATGTATCAGTTACCCAGCTAAGTCCCGAGTGTTTGGGAATCCTAATCTAATGATGTAGGCAAATGTGCACATAAGGAATATGTTTCCAGGCAGCCCCGACCTGCAAGTTCTAAAAGTCTTTAGATTTTGTCCTCTCAAACAAGTCCCTGTTGCCCATTGAATAGAGATTGCAATCACTTGCAGTTGCAGGGGAGGCAAAGTATAGCCTCCGAGTACCAACGTATGGCCATTGTTGGTACCCTGAAGTCATAGGGAACCTTTCTTACAACTGTAGTAGTGACATAGGTTCAAATTTTCATCCCGAGGTCTGCTTCAAAGGTACGTGTGTATGCAGTACTGAAGAGAATCGTGCTGACGTTGCAGGTCTCCTACAGGGTGGTCTTAGTCAAGATCGGCCCGAGGGTAGGACGAAAAAGCCAGGCTGGAGGGATTTGGAAGGTGCATCGATCGCTTCCTCTTTGTCTTGCCTATCTTAGAAAGAAGATAATTTATGGTAGTGTACGAACCTGGGCCTGCAGCGAAGACGACGGGGGAGTGAAAAAATGAGGAGAGAGAAACCGTGGAATAACGCCTAGCAAGAATTTCATGAGCAAGGGAAAGAGAAAACAAAAGTCTTTAATATCTTAATAACACTTTAAAAAGCCATGTAAACGAATTGATGAAATCACAGAGAAAAAAAAGGGGGGTAATTCCCATACATGTCCTAACTGTAGTGAAAAGAGAGAGAAAAAAAAAAGAAGTTTTTTTAAATATCTTAATAATACCTTTAGAAGCCACGTACACGCATTGATGGGATTCAAACAGACAGAAAGAAAAAAAATCCCTATACATGTCCAAACCTTAGTGAAGAGAGAAAGAAGGGTATTTAAAATCCCTTATTAGTTGTTGGAAAGAACAACCCACGTTTTAGAACTGAAAGAAAAAAAATGGGAAAGAAAAGGTCCCCACCGTCTTTAACCACTGTGTTAAAAGACCAATTCTTTTATTATTTGTTTTACCTAGTTTTAAGATAATTTTAAGCGACAACTCAGAGACTCCTTTAAATATAGTTTTTGAATAAGTGCCTTTGATAAATTGTATGATTTGCACCAATAGTAACAAGTAGTCTTCTGCCTAAATAATATCCTTGTTTTGCTTTAGCATTATCATTGTTTGAATCATGATTTAATCTTTGTGTTCATTAAGTTCTCATATCAGTTTGTCTCTGAATAGGAATTGCATATTGGAATGATGAATGTTTTCTGACTTTTCACATCGTAACCAATATTTTGTTTCAGGAGTAGTTTTTTAAGGCCTAATTTTAAGACAAATCAATGCCCCATAGTAACGATAGGAATTAACCATTTATGTTATTGTCTATCGCATTTTAAATGTTCGTACATACTAATGTTCTACATGATTTATATTTTTACTGTAGCTAACCAACTTTTGTAAATCTTTTGAAAAAGGAGAGAAGTAGACACAGTAACGTCATGGTCTAAACTAACCTGTGATCTTAATTAATGTTTGATAATGATTAGTTACACACTGAAATCCTAATGATTAAGGTCAATTTTATTTGTTAAATATAGGAATGTTTGTACTAAAGATTGTTTAGTGTTCATAGAACTAGGAATTCTTAGAAAATAGCTTAAATAATTCGGCCCCATTTCTATTGTAAACTAATGTTAGCTAGGATATGTCCAAGAGCTCTCGAAAAAATAGCCCATGCTTCGACTGAAATAAGAGATATTTTAGTTTTGGTTGGGAGGGATGTCGCATGACAGAAATCGTGCTGAAGCCAGAATCTGAAACTTGTAACAAATCTTGAGGGGTAACGGTCGAGGGCACAGATATTTTATTACATGCCCTCACTTTTATTAAGTTTTGGGTGCAGACCATGTTTTCCCTTGGGACCACCAAGATTTATGGCTAGACACCTGGAACTAACCGCCGGCGCCATGCACCCCCAAGAGGCCTAAAAGATAAGGGACCCTCGGTCCTCGAAAACACCACAAGTCGTGAAGAGAAACGTGAGAGGCTAGAAGTCAAGGGTGAAATAGAATACTCTCCCAATTGTTTTCTGCAGTACGGCCAATGTTTGTAGAAAGTGTCAAGGAGATATATGAATGGACCCATGAGACTTAGCATCTGGCATCGAGTACCTGAAGAGGATGGGAAAGGCCAAGAAGTTAGCCATTTCCTAAACCACAAGAAACACAAACATTTGACCCGTACGTATGTACATGCCCTGGAGAGATACCCAATAGCCACGCTCTGACCTGGAACTTTTCCGTTCTAAAGGCTTGTTGAAATAGCTCCTCCCCAAAATAGGAGGGACTCCACTTCGAACCTGGCGATGATTTGCAGGACTAGATGTCACTTGAGTTCATTGGCAGGACTGGATGTCAAGCCACACCCTGCCCCTGGGGTATTTCAAGAACCACCCAGGGCAGACACAGTTAGTTAGAACTTTGCCCGAGGCACGAATAGATTATAGATTGTGACAGTCATAAGAGGGGGGGCATTGAGGCGTCGAATGTGTTGTACTCTAGAATAAATTAAGATAAAAGAATCACCGCTTGTCCATTCTTACCTTGTACCCGTCTGGTACTAATATTCACGTAGTGAAAAGAAATCATTACGACATATATATATATATATATATATATATATATATATATATATATATATATATATATATATATATATATATATATATATATATATATATATATATATATATATATATATATATATATTGGCATTTATTATCCTACTAGGAATCCTGTTCCATGCATCAGCTACTGTACGATATTACCAAGCCAATTTTCACCAATTTCCCTTCTGAACCTAAATTTATCAAGCTTAAATCCATTACCCATTACGAGTTCTGGTTTGATCATAAATTTTTAAAACTTTATTAATTATCACCCTTGTAATGACCTGTCAGATGAGAAGGGATTATAAAAGATGTGTAATGAATATCCAGCTCTCTGCTGAGTTTTAATATACCTCTGCATTACTTTCATGATGTTTATCCCAAAAATTCTCCTTAGATATTATTATTATTATTATTAACAATAATTTTCCTTTAATGATGATTGTGGAGATTATTATTATTATTATTTTTATTATTATTTTTATTATTATTTATTATTATTATTATTATTATTATTACGAATTTGTAATTAAACCATTATTTTTATAATAAATAATGTAGTTTTGGTTGAATGAACAAGAGTTAATTAAATCTCTCTCTCTCTCTCTCTCTCTCTCTCTCTCTCTCTCCATCATTCAATTCTACCCAACCTCGCACACTCTCTTTGTCCCAGCCAACTAGGGAGGGGAACTGTACACAGTTATTAAAGTAAATAAATCAACAGATGTACAAACACTGATGAGCCCTTAATAATAATAATAATAATAATAATAATAATAATAATAAAAATAATGATGATAATAATATCCACAATCATCATCAAAGGATAATTATTGTTGCCAATAATAATAATAATAATAGTAAGATCTAAGGAGAATTACTGGAATAGACATCATGAAAGTAATGCAGAGGTATCTTCAAATCCAGCAGAGAGCTGGATATTCATTACACATCTTTTATAATTCCTTCAAATCTGACAAATCATTTCACTCTCCATCTCTGTTTCTCTTTACAGCCTGATAAAGGCTGTTTTATTTTAGCATTTTTTGGCCCATACTGGTGTCACAATAATTTTTATTTTTTTTATTTTATTTTTTTTTCAAAAATCTGCGATCAGTGAATCCGCAATAGGTGAACAGCGATATAGCGAGGGATTACTGTATATATATATATATATATATATATATATATATATATATATATATATATATATATGTGACAGAGTGTTTCGCTCAATGTCAACAGAGGCTGTTAGATGCCTTATCAAATAAATTAGTAACATAACTGTTATTTTCTAACTAAAAAAAAAAATAATTCCCTTTAACATAACTGTTATTTTCTAACTAAAAAAATTAATTCCCACTTCTTGACTTTCGCAGATTATGATTATTTGCAATTTGTATTTTAGCTTATAGCTAATTTTAAATAGCTTATTTACTCTTCTTGTACGTGTAGAAGTATAGCCCCAATATAAAGGCTGCTTCTATTTTTCTGTCTGCTACGAGCCAAGAAAATTAAGAAAAAAATAACCAGTAACCTAACTTTTCATTATTATTCTCGTTTTATTTTATTTGCTTCCACTTGTTGCACCTAAAAATACTGTCTCTCCCTTGCATCTCTACTATAATTGCCTGCCAGGGACCACCACTAAAATAGTCCTTAAAATGATATCAGAGCCAATTACTGCTCTAGAAATGTCTCCTACAGATGACCTCACGAGGAACAAGGAGACGCTCTTTTTTGGCGCCGAGACTGCCCAGAGGCAACATCTCGCCTGAGTAGTCTTAAGTTTATTTCAAATCTTAATTACGTGGCATCTTCACAGGAATTCATCTAGCACAACAAGGTGAGGGATAGTGTATGGTAAAGCTCGTGGGTCAAGCAAATTGGTTTATTTTCGAGAATTAGTTACATTCGTTACTGGATAAATCTTATGGATTTCTATTCTCTGATTTCCTTCCAAGTCACACGAAATTTTGTAGATTACCAAACTGGAATCTCACATGCCAAAGTTAATTCCTTAACCTGTAAATTACAGCGGATATACATTGCTGAGAAGTTTCTTTTCACTGAATGTGATAAACGAAAATCTCATCCTGGTTATGAGCCCGTAAAAATCTATCTCTTTTCCTAATAAATTCTAATTTCATTTCACCCCTTTCTATCATCGTAAATAAAGTGTTTTACGTTAAAAACTCGTCAATAAAGCTATTTGCTAAAAAAAAAAATTGCAAATATTTTAAAGGTAATTTTTCCCAGTTGGCTTTGCAAATATTTCTTGTTAACCACAATTTAATGAATGCATACCGTATTTATCTTGCTAATTCTTCATATGTTGGGGATAAAGTGTTTTGAGTTATAAGTTGCAAATACCTCAAAAGGTGGTTTTGCACCCTTTTTTTCATTGCAAAGTTCTTGATAACTAAAAGTGAATGAATACTGTATTTATCTCGTAGATTCTTCCTTTATCCTAAATAGAGTATTACCATATTAATTGTTAATCAGTAATTAGCATTGCAACTTTTGTGGTTGCCCACAATTTAAGGAATACATACAGTACTGTATTTGTCTTGCTTATTCTTCATTTATTGTGAATATATTGTTTCCTTTAAAACCAGTAAAGAATTAATGGTTTTGTATGCTATTATGGTAGCATAAATATTTCTGGTTAGCTGTGAATAACCAATATATATTCATCCAGTAGAATGACATTGGAAACTCATTATATGTGTGCTCATGCTTTCAGTTTCCCATTATAAACAGTGTGTCATTTCTGTTTCTGAAATTGCAGTGTCCTGTATTCTACTCTGCCTGTGTGACAGAGGTAATCATCGAGTTGAGGCCAAAGTCTTGGCATACGTCCGTGGTGCCGGGAAACGAAATCATACTCACCTCCTCCGGGATTCGAGGCAGCATTTCATAAAATTTAATTTGAGAAATTTAATTCAATTCTTTTAATGTCATTGCATTTCCAAAATTAAAAGAAAGTTGAATTCTGAGTTTCATTTAACCGACTAATGGTAATAAAGATGGGGTGTTCAAGTACAAATATCTGTCCTGTCTGTTTGTGAGCTCTTAACCGAGCTCGGTACTTTGAGTCCCCTTAGTAAAACAGAATCTTAACAACACTAGCATCTTAAAACCCCACAATATATATATATATATATATATATATATATATATATATATATATATATATATATATATATATATATATATATATATATATATATATATATATATATATATATATATATATATATATATATATACAGTAATCCCCCCCTTATCGCGGTAGTTCGGTTCTGGGACCCGGCGTGAGACAGGAAAACCGCGAAGTAGGATCAGCCTATATGTACATAGATATTTTAATTTACTTTTACGTTTACACTGTATAAACTCTCCCTGTACTGTTAACAAACCACCCTTTACTTCATTAATAACAGAATGCAACGTAAATTTATATGAAAGTGATAGATAAAATTACGGTGAATGAAGAGGTAATTACATGACATACTCACGTTCATAGTTATTTTACAATTATTTTTACGTTTACTAACTGTATAAACCCTCCCTGCACTGTTAAAAAAAAACACCATTTACATTATAAATAACAGCAAGCAACGTAAATTTTTATGAATGTGATAGGAAAACTTACCGTGAATGAGGTGATGATGACGTGACATACATAGGTATTTTACAATTATTTTTACGTTTACGTACTGTATAAACCCTTCCTGCACTGTTAAAAAAACACCCTTTACATTATAAATAACAGCAAGCAACGTAAATTTTTATGAAAGTGATAGGAAAACTTACCGTGAATGAGGTGATGATGACGTGACATACATAGGTATTTTACAATTATCTTTACGTTTACGTACTGTATAAACCCTCCCTGCACTGTTAAAAAAACACCCTTTACATTATAAATAACAGCAAGAAATATTAATTTACATGAAAGTGATAGATAAAATTATGGTGAATGAAGTGGTAATTACATGATATACTCATGTACATAGGTATTTTATAATTATTTTTACGTTTACGTACTGTATAAACCCTCCCTGCACTGTTAAAAAACACCCTTTACATTATAAATAACAGCAAGCAACGTAAATTTACATGAAAGTGATAGATAAAAGTACGGTGAATGAAGTGGTAATTACATGACATACTCAAGTACATGGGTATTTTACAATTATTATAAATAACAGCATGCAACGTAAATTTATATGTACGTGATAGGTAAACTTACCGTGAATGAGGTGATGATGATCTTTCTTGACCCGGGAGGAAATTATTTCGCAGCCAATAAAAGCTTTACGGCTGCTTTTTTGGGGGAGAAGAACATGGTAATGGGGAGTTGCTGTCGCTGTTTCTTCATTTGTTGGAGGATGGTATGGTAAGGAATAATGGCATAGTCGAGAAAATTACAGAGGGTCACCAAAACCATATTATCATCATATTCCTGCGAGAGCTGTTGGAGTGCTTTAAAATGTTCATACATGGCTGCCAAACGTTCGAGTGTAAGGCCAGGTTCTTCACTTTCTTCGTGCGTTTCCTCAAGTTCTTCCTCTTCTTCGCTCGATGATTTCGTCATATCTTCCAAGTCTTCATCACTCAAAGGCTGCGAGTAGCAGTCAATCAGTTCATTCACATCTTCGGGAGTCATATTTTTAAAGCCTTCTCCTCCTAGCAATGCAGCCAACTTCACAGCTTTCGCAACTGCCGCCTTCTGCACTTCGTCAGGAGCAAATCCCTTGTAGTCGTGGATGACTTCGGGACATAATTTCTTCCAGCTGGCATTGATTGTGGCCGACTTCATCTCTTTGATTGCTTTCTGAATATTTTGTAGGCATATGGCAATCGTGTAATTACGCCAGTATGTCTTCAATGAGAAGTCTTTGTCCGAATCCATGGCTTCAACAAGGTTTGCCAGGGCATTTCGTGTGTAGAGGGCCTTGAACGCACGAATAACGCCTTGATCCATAGGCTGAATCAGTGACGTCGTATTCAGTGGCAGGAACTCAACTTGAACACCGTTATATTGGAGATTGGTTGCGTGGCCACCAGCATTATCCATCAAAAGAAGGACTTTAAATTCAAGGCCTTTTTCTGCAAGATAAAGTTTTACCTGAGGGATAAAGCATTGGTGAAACCAGTCCGATGAGAAGCTTTTCGTGATCCATGCCTTAGGGTTATGCATCCAGTACACTGGCAGCGGATTCTTATTCTTGTTTTGAAAAAGCCCTAGGGTTCTTTGACTTGTAGATAAGCCCAGGCTTTAACATGAAGCCCGCAGCATTCCCGCACATGATGAGGGTAACGCGATCTTTGTGCGCTTTAAATCCCGAGGCTTTAGCTTTGTCCTTGAAGAGAAAAGTGCGAGATGGCATTCTCTTCCAAAATAAGCCAGTCTCATCCATGTTGAAGACTTGCTCAGGAACATATTCCCCTTCGGCGATAATTTTCTTGAAGTCGTTCGTGACGTAATTTTTTGCGGCAGCTGTATCTGCAGAGGCAGCTTCGCCATGCACTGAAACGCTTTTTAGGCCATAGCTTTTTGAAAGTTGAAGAACCATCCCTTGCTAGCAACGAACGGTTGTATCCTCGATGGAGAATTGCTGGAGGGTCCTGGTTGTGGGTAGTCGATATCATCTTCTCTCTCCTCCTCTCCACGGTCGCCACTGTCGTCATCGGGTTCATTTGCAGCGAATGTCTCGTACAGCTTCTTCGCCTTTGTTTGTATGATATTGGTGTCTAAGCTGATGTTTTTCTATCTGCAATCAGCAATCCATAGGGCCAAAGCAGCTTCCATCCGCATTACTGCCTTATTGCGGGATGTTACGACCCACTTCGCTGATTTATCAAAAAATGCTCGCTGTTTTCCTGATCTTTGCCTCGTCCTTTTTGATGTAGCGAACAGTAGATTCATTGAGGCCATAATAGCGGCCGACATCCACAAACCTTTTTCCTTCTTTCAACATATTTAAGAGTTTCACTTTATCTACAATGGTTAACATTTTCCTTTGCCGCTTAGGCTGACTACCAGAAGCCTTAGAAGGTGAAGGACGTTTGGGAGGCATTGCAAAGGTTAAATTACGCGTGAAAACACAATCACAAGCAAAACGTATTAATAAGCACAACGAGAA
>JAXCGZ010009686.1:52500-97089 GCA_037179515.1 Halocaridina rubra
AATACTTTTTTTTATCAATAAAATCATGAAACTACTGGAAATATAAATATATATGCTAGCTCACGTAGCTGCGACTCCAATACATTGTACGCTATCGAACACTTTCGCATGATGCAATACTGTGAGTTATACTGTACGTACGTATATCATTCAGTTATTAGTACAATGTATATTAATTTAAAATTCATTTACTTATATGATGATTGTACAAAATCTATTGTATTTATTCATTGTAATTTGGACCAAATATTCCTTTTGTAAAGATTATACTGTACTTTTCAAAAGAGGTGGTAAATAAACGTATCTATCCATCTATCTATCTATCTAAATTTATGTTTTTTACTATTTCTTACTGCATTATTATTCATAGGTTGGGAAATAATTTATTTTTATCAATTAGATAATGAAATATTTTTATTCAATAAAAAAAAATGAAAATACTGTGAATTTTTTTTTTTAATATTTTAATATTTTTGCATATACCCATGAAATAAAATAATAATTTATCCAAAGAAAAACCGCGATACAGTGAGAACGCAAACCAAGAAACGCGAATAACCAGGGGAACACTGCATATATATATATATATATATATATATATATATATATATATATATATATATATATATATATATATATATAAAATGATGATGATGATCTTTTCTTATTGTAATCCTCTTTGTACTCGTGGAAGAAGTGTAAAAAAAAAAAAAAAAAAATTTTCACTTCTTCCACGAGTACAAAGATGATTACGATAAGAAAAGATCATCATCATCATCATTATATATATATATATATATATATATATATATATATATATATATATATATATATATATATATATATATATATATATATATATATATATATATATATATACAGTGTTCCTTCCATTATCGCGAGGGTTCGGTTCCGGGACCCAGCGCGAGACAGGAAAATCGCGGAGTAGGATCAGCCTATATGTACATAGATATTTTAATTTAATTTTACGTTTACACCGTATAAACTGTATAATCCCTCCCTGTAATGTTAACAAACCACCCTTTACTTCATAAATAACAGCATGCAAGCGTAAATTTATATGACATACTCATGTACATAGGTATTTTACAATTATTTTTACGTTTACTGTATAAACCTTCCCTGCACTGTTAAAAAACCACCCTTTACTTTATAAATAACAACATGCAACGTAAATTTATATGTACCTTACCTGTTATGGTTAACATTTTCCTTTGCCGCTTAGGCTCACTACAAGAAGCCTTAGAAGATGAAGGATGCTTGGGAGGCATTACAAAAGTTAAAATATGGGAGTAAAAAAATCACAAGCAAAACGTACTAATAAGCACAACGTGAACAGCGCACATGTGAGTTAGACTGAACGAGACTTTGTCTGAAACGATGATAGCGGTATCGTATTTTACATGTTGCAATACTGTTAGTATTTATGTTTTTTACTATTTTTTACTGTTTTATTATTCTTAGGCTAAGAAATACGGCTTTTTATCAATAAAATCATGTAACTACTGGAAATATAAATATATATACTAGCTCACGTAGCTGCGACCCCAATACATTGTATGCTATCGGACACAAGCAAAACGTTTCATAAGCACAACGTGAACGGCGCACACGTGAGTTAAACTGAACGAGCCTTTGTCCGAAACGCTGATAGCGGTATCGTATTTTACATGTTGTAATACTGTTAGTATTTATGTTTTTTACTATTTTTTACTGTTTTATTATTCTTAGGCTAAGAAATACGTTTTTTTTATCAATAAAATCATGAAACTACTGGAAATATAAATGTATATGCTAGCTCACGTAGCTGCGACCCCAATACATTGTACGCTATCGGACACTATTTCGCAGGATGCAATACTGTGAGTTATACTGTACGTACGTATATCTAAATTTATGTTTTTTACTATTTTTTACTGTTTTATTATTCGTAGGCTGGGAAATAAATTTTTTTTAGCAATTAGATAATGAAATATGCATTTTTTCAATAAAAAAATTTAAATACTGAGAATTTTTAGTTTTTTAATATTTTAATATTTTTGCGTATACCCAAAAAATAAAATAATAATTTGCCAAAAAAAAAAACTGGTACAGTGAAAACGCGAACCAAAAACGCGATCCTGCGGGGGATCACTGTATATATATATATATATATATATATATATATATATATATATATATATATATATATATATATATATATATATATATATATATATATATATATATATATATATATACAGTGTTCCCCCTTGTATCGCTTTTCTTGGTTCGCGTTCTCACTGTATCGCGCTTTTTTTGGATAAATTATTATTTTATTTTATGGGTATACGCAAAAATATTAAAATATTGAAAAAATAAATTTTCAGTATTTTAATTTTTTATTGAAAAAAAAAATTTCATTATTTAATTGATAAAAAAAAAAATTTATTTCCCAGCCTACAAATAATAAAACAGCAAAAAATATAAATTTAGATATACGTACGTACAGTATAACTCACAGTATTGCATCAAGCGAAATAGTGTCCGATAGCGTACAATGTATTGGGGTTACAGTTACGTGAGCTAGCATATATATTTATATATCCACTAGTTTCATGATTTTATTGATAAAAAAACCCTATTTCTTAGCCTAAGAATAATAAAACAGTAAAAAATAGTAAAAAACATAAATACTAACAATATTGCAACATGTAAAATACGATACCGCTATCAGCGTTTCTGACAAAGGCTCGTTCAGTCTAACTCATGTGTGCGCCGTTCACGTCGTGCTTATTAAACGTTTTGCTTGTGTCCGATAGCGTACAATTATTGGGGTCGCAGCTACGTGAGCTAGCATATATATTTATATTTCCAGTAGTCTCATGATTTTATTGACAAAAAAACCCTATTTCTTAGCCTAAGAATGATAAAACAGTAAAAAATAGTAAAAAACATAAATACTAACAGTATTGCAACATGTAAAATACGATACCGCTATCAGCGTTTCTGACAAAGGCTCGTTCAGTCTAACTCACATGTGCGCCGTTCACGTTGTGCTTATGAAACGTTTTGCTTGTGTTCGATAGCGTACAACGTATTGGGGTCGCAGCTACGTGAGCTAGCATATATATTTATATTTCCAGTAGTTTCAAGATTTTATTGATAAAAAAAACGTATTTCTTAGCCTAAGAATAATAAAACAGTAAAAAATAGTAAAAAACATAAATACTAACAGTACAGTATTGCAACATGTAAAATAGGATACCGCTATCAGCCATTCGGACAAAGGCTTCCACCATCTTCCATTGTCTCGCCTCACTCGTGCGCACCGTTCACGTTGTGCTTATTAATATGATTTGCTTGTGATTTTTTTACTCGCATATTTTAACCTTTGCAATGCCTCCCAAGCATTCTTCATCTTCTAAGGCTTCTTGTAGTGAGCCTAAGCGGCAAAGGAAAATGTTAACCATAACAGATAATGTAAGTTTACCTATCACGTACATATAAATTTACGTTGTATGCTGTTATTTATAAAGTAAAGGGTGGTTTTTTAACAGTGCAGGGAAGGTTTATACAGTAAACTTAAAAATAATTGCAAAATACCTATGTACATGAGTATGTCATATAAATTTACGCTTGCATGCTGTTATTTATGAAGTAAAGGGTGGTATGTTAACAGGACAGGTAGGGTTTATACAGTGTAAACGTAAAAATAAATTTAAATATCTATGTACATATAGGCTGATCCTACTCCGCGGTTTTCCTGGTTCGCGCCGGGTCCCGGAACCGAACTACAGCGATAAGGGGGGGAACACTGTATATATATATATATATATATATATATATATATATATATATATATATATATATATATATATATATATATATATATATATATATATATATATATATATATATATATATATATATAGTCAGTATCAAAATATAAGGTGCAGAAGCGTTAGCTTTCCTGACTGCTACAATAATCCATTGTGCCTCTGTAACTTCTCCCATTGCGAGTAATCGTGACGTTAAGTGTCATCGTACATCAGGCAGGACACTCAGCCTCAGCTGACTCAACCGCCATGAAATAAGTGTTGCCAATAATCTGCCAGTTATTTTCTCGTATTGTTGTGGACTTCGTGTGTTTTATTCCTAACACACAATGTCAAGAAGGCAGACCACCAAAGAAGATGTCAGAGCAATCACTGCTCTCTTCAACATGGGCCACACCATGAAGGATATATCAAGGGAAACAAGTTTTTGCCTCCATAGTGTTCAATGCCTGACCAAGGAGTACTGGGACATCGGTCGACGATCCCTACCCGTTGCCAAGCCTAAGACTGGAAGAACCAAAATTATAACACAAAGGATAGTGAACGTTGTCAAGAGACTAGTTGACACCCAGCCCTCAATCACAGCAAAGGAAGTGAAGGAAATTAACAGCAACATTCTACAGAACATATCGTTAAGCACAGTGCAACGCTGTATCCATGATGATGCGGATGCCACAGATTTTATTCTCGTAGGAAACCAGGCCTCACACAAAGGCAGAAAAATTGAAGGATTTTTGCAAGAAATATCAACATTGGGAACTGGAGAGGTGGCAACATGTCCTGTGGAGCGACGAGGCACTGTTAACTGTAACAGGTAGTGGGGGAGGGAGTGTGTACTGCCACCCGAGCAGTGATGCCTTGTTGCCACAGTACGTTGTCCCCGCTTTAAAACACCCTCCAGCTATCATGGTGTGGGCATGTTTCTCCTACCATGGAGTAGGAAAACTGGTGGTGCTCCCTAAACATGTCAGGATGAACAAAGACAACTACCTGGAACTTCTGTGTGACTTTCAGCGAAGTTCATTTGAAAAATGCGAAGCAGATTTGTTCCAGCAGGACGAAGTACCCTGCCACACTGCTCATAATATGAAGAGATGGTGGCATGATTGTGAGGTTCCATTTTTTTAAGACTGGCCTAGCAATAGTCCTGATCTAAACCCTATAGAAAATTTGTGGTCGTATATGAAACGAAAATTAAGCGAAATGAACACCTCAACCGTTGCTAGGCTTGAGACGGCTGTGTGTCACTTGTGGGCAGACCTGCCACTTGACTTGGTACAATCACTAGCAAAGTGTGTTCCTAAGCGACTTCAGGAATGTATACAGTGTTCCCCCCCTTATCGCGGTAGTTCAGTTATGGGACCCGGCGCAAACCTGGAAAACCGTGGAGTAGGATCAGCCTATATGTACATAGATATTTTAATTTATTTTTACGTTTACACTGTATAAACCCTCCCTGTACTGTTAACAAACCACCCTTTACTTCATAAATAACAGCATGCAACGTAAATTTATATGAAAGTGATAGATAAAATTACGGTGAATGAAGTGGTAATTACATGACATACTCATGTACATAGGTATTTTACAATTATTTTTACATTTACGTACTGCATAAACCCTCCCTGCACTGTTAAAAAAACACCCTTTACATTATAAATAACAGCAAGCAACGTAATTTTTATGAAAGTGATAGGAAAACTTACCATGAATGAGGTGATGATGACGTGACATACATAAGTATTTTACAATTATTTTTACGTTTACGTAAAATATCGGCCGACATCCACAAACTTTTTTCCTTCTTTCAACATATCTAAGAGTTTCTCTTTATCTACAATGGTTAACATTTTCCTTTGCCGCTTAGGCTGACTACCAGAAGCCTTAGAAGGTGAAGGATGTTTGGGAGGCATTGCAAAGGTTAAATTACGCGTGAAAACACAATCACAAGCAAAACGTATTAATAAGTACAACGAGAACGGCGCACACCTGAGTTACTCTGAATAAGTGAGGCGGCACATTGGAAATTGGAGGGAAAAGCAAACTGCAATGAAAAAGCCAATCAGACCCCATGATACAGAACGTATTGAAAAACAATTCTGTGATTCGTCGTCTCCCGACATTTCAGCCAATAGCATTCCATGAACTATCTCACGTAGGTGAGAGCTACTGGAAATATAAATATATATGCTAGCTCACGTAGCTATCGGACACTATTTCGCATGATGCAATACTGTGAGTTATACTGTACATATGCATATCTAAATTTATGTTTTTTACTATTTTTTACTGTTTTATTATTCTTAGGCTAGGATATACTTGTTTTATCAATAAAATAATGAAAATTTTGATATTCACTAGGTCACGTAGGTGAGAGCCTTTGCGTTTTCCGAAACACTGATACCGGTATCGTATTTTACGTGGTGCAATACTGTTTACTATTTTTTACTGTATTATTATTCTTAGGCTAAGAAATACATTTTTTTATCAATAAAATCATGAAACTACTGGAAATATAAATATATATGCTAGCTCACGTAGCAATCGGACACTATTTCGCATGATGCAATACTGTGAGTTATACTGTACGTACATATATCTAAATTTATGTTTTTTACTATTTTTTATTCTTAGGCTAGGAAATACTTGCTTTATCAATAAAATAATGAAAATTTTAATATTCACTAGGTCACGTAGGTGAGAGCCTTTGCGTTTTCCGAAACACTGATACTGGTATCGTATTTTACGTGGTGCAATACTGTTTACTATTTCTTACTGTTTTATTATTCTTAGGCTAAGAAATACGTTTTTTTATGAATAAAATCATGAAACTACTGGAAATATAAATATATATGCTAGCTCACGTAGCTATCGGACACTATTTCGCATGATGCAATACTGTGAGTTATACTGTACGTACGTATATCTAAATTTATGTTTTTTACTATTTTTTACTGTTTTATTATTCGTAGGCTGGGAAATAAATTTTTTTAGCAATTAAATAATGAAATTTTTTTTCAATAAAAAAATTAAAATACTGAAAATTTTTATTTTTTCAATATTTTAATTTTTTGCGTATACCCAAAAAATAAAATAATAATTTATCCAAAAAAAAAAACCGCGATACAGTGAGAACGCGAACCAAGAAACGCAAATAACCGGGGGAACACTGTACAACGAAAGGGAAACCCCACAAAATACTAAGAGATGTTCAAAGGAATAAATGGTAAAGTATAGGAATAGCAATTGTGTTTCTTATGTTTCCTTCATTCACTTAACTGTAAGAGAGGGAGAAGCAGGGGAGGCGGGAGTGGGAGAGCTGACCCGTGGTCGTAGTTGGGAATATATGTTATTTATTTTTATTCCTTAATTTCTAGGAAGGCTGCACCCATAGGCATTGCTAGTGTATATACTAGTGTTATGTACACTTCATAGAAGTGTTGCCGGGTACTCAAAAAACTCAATATTTTCCTAATTTTTTTTTTTTTTTTGGCCAATAATAGAATTTACATGAAAATTAGTTCTAGCACCACTGTAACCTTGAACTAATTTCAGAGTTACCAGATAAAAAGTATTGTATAACAATATTTAGTCTTAAAATCTATTATTTCCCACCATATAAATAAACAAATAATAAATAAATATATAAATAAATGATCACACTAAGTCATTCTTTAAAATAAATGAAATAATTAAAAATCGAGCCTTAAAAGCGGATAAGCGTAAAGAATATAGTCGCACTTATTATAATTAATCAAATTTACAAAAATTATATTTACTTATGTACGAATAAATAAATAAATGCATAAACTATATGTTTTGTTATAATAAATGAAATAATAAAATTTGAACCTTAAAAGAAAATTAGCATAAGGAATTCTGTCGCTTTTAGCAAATATACATATTTTGTATTTTCCAGCTAAAGCTTGAGGCCCGGATTTACAAAACACGAAAAAGTTCTACCCTTTAAATAGTGTAAATAACGCTAATTTCGCTATGTTTGACAAAGAATAAATAGGTAATTAGTAATAACTCCTACTTTTTTTCATGTGCTATTCTTGTAATTTGAGTTTTTTTATTATTATTGATGACACGCGTTATTCCAATTTTGTGTATTTCAAACACTGTATAGGGGGTTCCCGCTTTAAGTCATTCCGATGTTATATCAGAGACCACTAAATAATAAATTATTAAAAAAATCAATTTTTCGACATATCAGTCATGCAGATGCAAATCAACCACAGTGGTAAAGGTAAGCAATACTGTATTGTGTACTTTACTTATTTCTATGTACTGGATTAAGAACTAAGATTATTTTTCTATGTTTTAGAGTATTTAAGTTTAGCATTGGTGGGGGATCTAGGTTCGACTTTAGGTGTTTTCCAACTTACATTGAAATCTGATTTAATTCAGGTGTCAGGAACAGAATCCTGACTTAAAACGGGGACCCACTGTATATATATATATATATATATATATATATATATATATATATATATATATATATATATATATATATATATATATATATATATATATATATATATATATATATATATATAAATATATATATATATATATATATATATATATATATATATATATATATATATATATATATATATATATATATATATATTTTCTTTTGTTTTATGAGTGTGACACCAGGACAGTCAGAAACTGCCCTCATCAATAAAGGCCTGGGCACGAGAAAATACAAGACGAAGGAAAAGAAAAAGGTTAAGGAAAGGCAGAAATAAGGTAATGTCACACAAAGGAACACGACAGACAGAAAAAACATTCAATGAACAGAGGACCCAGAGATATGGAGGACTAGGCTCTGAGATGACAATAGATCTGCTTTTTGAAGGATGAAAGGTCGTAAGAATTAGGAAAGACAGAAGGAGGAAGAGAGTTCCAGAGTCTAGAGGTAGATGGGAAGAAGCAGTCGCTGCACCGACCAATCCGCGAGCTACAAATCTCCAGATAGTACCTGTGAGATGAGGCCGCTTGGCGAGTGTTACACGGCCTCGGCAGTGGGGGTGGGATGCAACTCGCCAACTCATCAGAGCAGCAAGGGAAGTAGTAGCGATAGAAAAGAGAAAGGAAGGATACCTTACAGTGGAGAGAGAAAATCCAGATTAAAAGTAAGAGAAGGATCATTAATGAGTCTGACTGCCTTAGGTTCAGCCCTATCAAGGAGATAAGTATAAGAAGAAGCTCCCCAGATGTGCGAGCAGTATTCTAAGCAGGGACGGATAGGACCTTTATAAATTTTAAGTAACTGTAAATAGGAAAAGTAATGACGAAAACAAAACAAAATCCCCAATATTTTGGATGAAGAATTAGAAATTTGGATTATGTGATTCCTCCAAGACAAGTTAGTATATGTTGTGGCGGGCAAAACATCAAAGAATAACCTAAACGAATTCCCTGCATGTAGTAAGAGGTGACTAAAAGTGGACGGGGAGAGGGGACTGGGAATCCCCCCTTTGTACTAGCCTCCTGCAAGACGTCAAAGAGGACGGGGAGTAGAGGGGAGAGTAACTTCTCCCCAAACTCTAGTTTTGGGGTGTCTAAATGTGCGTGGCTGTAGGACGATAGAGAGCAAAAGATGTGAGATTGGTTATATGTTTAGTAGGAGGAGGATGGATGTATTGGAATTGTGTGAGACGAAGATGAAAGGAAAAGGAGAAGTGGAATTTGGTGAGGTGACAGGTAGGAACTCTGGGGTTGAAAGGGGGAGAGCGAGAGAAGGTGTGGCATTATTGCTGAGTGAATAGATTGTAAATAAGGTAGTGGAATAGAAAGAAGTGTCATCTAGGCTGACGTGGGTGAGGTTTAGGATGGCGAGAGAATGTTGGGCTTTTGTTAGTGCGTAAGGGCCAGGATGTGAGAGAAGTGAGGAAGAGCGGGATGATTTCTGGAATGAGTTAACTAGGTGAGTGGATGGTCTGAGTAAAAGGAACTATGTAGTTGTCTTGGGTGACTTGAATGCCAGAGTGGGTGATGGAGAGGTAGGAAAGTATGGGGTACAAGGCGGGAATGAGAGTAGAGAGAGACTATTAGATATGTGTGTGGAGCAAGAGTTGGTGATAGGTAATAGTTTTTTCAAGAAGAAGTTAATAAATAAGTATACATGGATGAGAGTGGCAAATGGAAGAGTGAAAGAAAGAGCATTGATGGATTATGTGTTGGTAGCAAAGAGCATGATTGGTAGAGTGAAAGATGTGCATGCATTTAGGGGTGTGGCTGCTGGGATGTCTGATCATATTTTGGTTGAAGCAAAAGTGGTAATTGCAAAAGAGTGGGGGAATGTAGAAGGGAAGTGGTGAAGGTGGAAGAGTTGAAAAAGCCAGAGAAGAGACAGGAATATCAGGACAGGTTGAGAGTGGCATATGACAGAGTGAAAGAAAGAGAAGTTGGGGACTTAGAGGAGGAATAGGAGTTGATGAAAGGTTTTGTGGGACATGCAAGTGAGGATTGTTGGAGGTGGCATGAGGAGGGGCAGCGAGTGGTGGAATGAAGGGGTGAAAATATAAGTGGAAGAGAATGAGAGGGCTTTTGAGGAATGGCTGCAGTGTAACAGTAGGGAGAAGTATGAAAGATATAGGAAGAAAATGTGGAAACCAAGCGGAAGGTAGAGGAAGTGAAGAGGTTGGCAAATGTTTCGTGGGGGCAGGATACTAGTAGGTCATATGAGGAGAATAAAAAGAAGTTTTGAAAAGAAGTGAGGAGAGTAAGGAAGGGTGGATCGAGGATGGAAGAGAAAGTGAAAGTTGTGAATGAACACATGTAAAGAGGACACGATGCAAAGAAAAGATGGGCACAATATTTGGAGTGGTTGCTGAATGTTGGGGAAGATAGAGAGGCAGCTATAGTGGCAGTGGGGGGTGTTCAAGTGCCAGTAATGGGAGATGAAAATGAGAGAGAGATTACAAGAGAGGAGGTGAAAAGGGCATTGGATGAAACAAAAGCAGGTAAAGAACCTGGAATGTATGGTGTGAGAGAGATGTTGAAAGAAGGGGGTGCGCTTTGGATGGTTAGTGAAAGTGTTTAATATATGCTTTATGGTGTCAATGGTGCCAGTGGAATGGGTGATTGCTTGTATAGTGCCCCTATACATAGGTAAGGGAGATGTGTATGAATGCAGTAATTTTAGAGGTACACCCATTTCTTGGAATAACGCAAAGATAGGTTCTCAGAAGTGCCGCGTATTTTAATTTTTGTGTAATTTAACAAGTTATTTTCAATAAGAAACAATGATAACAGGCATAGCTCGTTCCAAAACCGTCCATAGACACACTATACCAAAGATATTAGAGAAGTAAAACATATTTTATAAGTACATAACAGAGCAGAAAGACCTGTAGTTGTTTATATTAACAGGCAATTTAGCGTACAGTATAATAGATATACAGATTTACTGTACAGTAAAAAAATTACTGCACTCTATTATGTGGGCAACAGGCATACACTGGGACGTGCATGGTGGCAGTGAGCACAAGGATCCAAACGTTTTGCAAGGCTGCAAACGTTTTGCCGCCTCCGTATCAGCTGATGCACCCTTGCACGCTATTTCCTTGACGATATTATATTGAAAGTTTGTTTGCTTTTTGTTTTTAATGCTTTTTTTCAATTTTCTTCATAATATTCGATCACATAAAGCGGTAGAAGAGGAAGAGGATGCTGGAGAATGAACTTTTATCGGCATACGTTTTGCCGCTTCTGTATCAGCTGATGCTTATCACTATTCAGGCACAATACCTTACTCATAAAATATTTATTCACTCACTCTATTTGGGGTTTATCTAATTTTCAAGATTAGAGTATTAATATTCCTTGGTTCTAAACATTATTCTATCTTCTTTACATATCGACCACACTGCACGAAATCTAAAAGTAAACAAAGTTAGCTGAGAGAAAAAGAACACTATACAATTCGTTACAGAGAAAACGTATATCGGGGAAACTTAAATGAAATATATATATATCTCTACATGCTATTTCCCTGACGATATTATATCAAAAGATTGTTTGCTGTTTGTTCTTAATGCTTTTTTTCAATTCTCTTCATAATATTAGATCGCATTAAGTGGTAGAAGAGGAGGAGGATGCGGGAGAACGAACCTCTATCTACAAACGTTTTACCACATCCGTATCAGCTGATGCACCCTCGCACGCTATTTCCCTGACAAAAATTATATAGAAAATTTGTTTGCTGGTTGTTCTTATTGCTTTTTTTCCATTATCTTTATAATATCTGATCGCATTTAAAGATAGAAGAGGAGGAGGATGGTGGAAAAGTGCCTCCAAGGCGGTTGATTGTTTACTAAAATGAATTTTTTTTTTTTTTCAAATATTTTTGCATGGGCGTTATTTGCGAATTTCTTATTTTTTTACTAGCATTCTTTAGGGGCGTTATTCCAATTTTGCAGATTATAAACACGCGGAAAAAGCGAATATGGTGTACCTTGAGGAGTTCAGGAAAAGTGTATGGTAGGATACTGATTAATAGGATTAGGGATAAGACAGAAAATGTGATCGCAGAAGTGCAGAGTGGTTTTAGAAGAGGTAGAGCTTGTATAGATCAGATTTTTATAGTTAGGCAGTTATGTGAGAAATATTTAGCAAAGGGTAAGGATGTGTATTTTGCATTTTTGGATCTGGAGAAACCATATGATAGAGTTGATAGAGAGGCAATGTGGAATGTTTTGAGGTTATATGGAATTGATGGTAGACTCTTTCAAGCAGTGAAGAGTTTGTATGAGGGCAGTAGAGCTTGTGTTAGGGTTGGGAATGAAGTGAGTGTGGGACTGAGACAGGGATGTGTAATGTCACCATGGCTGTTCAATTTGTATATTGATGAAGTCATAAGAGAGGTGAATGAGCGAGTGCGTGGTCGAGGTTTGAGAATGGTAGATGGGGATGATAACGAGTGGGAGCTGAATCAGTTGCTGTTTGCAGATGATACTGTGGTGGTGACAGATTCAAAGGGGAAGCTGTGTTAGTTAGTGTCAGAATTTGGAATGGTGTGTGAGAGAAGGAAGTTGCGAGTGAATGTGGGAAAGAGTAAGGCTATGAGGTGTACAAGAAATGAGGATGGTTCTGGATTGAATGTTATGTTGAATGGAGAGACACTTGAGGAAGTTGATCAGTTTAAGTATTTAGGCTCAGTTATAGCTGCAAATGGTGGAGTGGAAGTAGATGTGTGACACAGAGTGAATGAAGGATGTAAAGTGTTGGGTGCGTTGAAAGGAGTGATGAAGAATAGAGGGTTGGAAATGAATGTTAGGAAAGTTTTGTATGAGAAAGTGGTTGTGCCAACTGTGATGTATGAATCAGAGTTATGGGGTATGAAAGTAAGTGAAAGACAGAAACTAAATGTGTTTGAGATGAAATGTCTGAGGAGTATGATTGGTGTATCTCAGTTGGATAGGGTTAGGAAAGAAGTGGTGAGAGCAAGATCAGGTGTGAGGAGAGAATTGGCAGCCAGAGTAGATATGAATGTTCTGAGATGGTTTGGCCATGTGAAGAGGATGGATGAAGAAAGACTGCTGAAAAAGGTGATGAATGCAAGAGTTGATGGGAGAAATGGTAGAGGGAGGCCTAGATTTGGGTGGATGGATGGAGTAAGGAGAGCCCTGAATGATAGGAGGATGGATGTGAGGGAAGCAAGTGAGCATGCTAGGAATAGGAATGAGTGCGAGTGATTGTGACGTAGCTCTGATGGGCATTTGCTGTTACCACGAGGCTGCATCTTACAAAGGTAGTGTGACAGAGTGTTTCGCTCAAAGTCACCAGAGGCTGTTAGATGCCTTATTAATTAATTTAGTAACTTAACTGTCATTTTTCTAACAAAAAAAAAATAATTCCCACTTCTTGACTTTTGCAGATTATGATTATTTGCAATTTATATTTTAGCTTATAGCTAATTTTAAATATACCTTATTTACTCTTCTTGTACGTGTAGAAGTATAGTCCCGATATAAAGGCTGCTCCTACTTTTTTCCACATCCTCACTGAACTCACCAGATACGTTTTGATTACAATTTTCTTACTATAAAAATTGTTCTTGCTGATAATTTTGTTATAAATTTGACCTTGCTCTTATGTCATTAGCCTTTCTAGATATATTAGTAGCTTCTTTATTATTTGAGTACTTAAATTCCGTCTCCTACGAGCAAAGAACGTTCTGGAGATTGTTTACCAGTAACCTAACTTTTCATTATTATTCTCGTTTTATTTTATTTGCTTCCACTTGTTGCACCTAAAAATACTGTCTCTCCCTTGCATCTCTGCTATAATTGCCTGCCAGGGACCACCAATAAAGTAGTTCTTAAATGATATCAGAGCCAGTTACTGCTCTAGAAATGTATCCTACAGATGACGTCATCAGGAGGGACAATGAAGCCTCCTCTTTTGGCGCCCAAACTTCCGAGAGGCAACATCTCGCCTGAGCAGTCTAAGTTTATTTCAAACCTTATTTACGTGGCATCTTCACAGGAATTCATCTGGCATCTGGCACAACAAGGTGAGGCATAGTGTATGGTAAAGCTCGTGGGTCAAGCAAATTGGTTTTTCGAGAATTAGTTACATTTGTTACTGGCTAAATCTTACGAATTTTTTCTCGGATTCCATTCCCATACAAACGAAATTTTGTAGATTACCTAACTGGAATCTCACTTACCAAAGTTAATTCCTTAACCTGGAAGTTACAGCTGATATACATTGCTAAGAAGTTTCTTTTCATTGAATGTGATAAACGAAAATCCCATCCTCTGAAGACTGGTTATGAGCCCGTAAAAATCTATCCCTTTTCCTAATAAATTCTAATTTCATTTCACCTCTTTCTATCATGGTAAATATAGTGTTTTACGTAAAAAAAACTCGTCAATAAAGCTATTTGCTATATAAATTGCAAATAATTAGTCATTTAACTAAAGTGTTTTATGCTATAAACTGCAAATTATTAAAAGATAATTTTACCCTGTTGGCTTTGCAAATATTTCCTGTTAACCACAATTTAATGAATGCATACTGTATTTATCTTGCTAATCCTTCATATTTTGGGGATAAAGTGTTTTGAGTTATAAGTTGCAAATACTTCAAAAGGTGGTTTTGCACCCTCTTTTTCATTGCAAACAGTTCTTGATAACCAAAAGTGAATGAATACTGTATTTATCTCATAGACTGTTCCTTTATCCTAAATAAAGTGTTTTACCATATTAATTGCAAATCAGTAATAACCATTTCAACTTTTGTGGTTGCCCACAATTTAAGGAATACATACAGTACTGTATTTGTCTTGCTTATTCTTCATGTATTGTGCATAAATTGTTTTCCTTTAAAACCAGTAAAGAATTAATGGTTTTGTATGCTATTATGGTAGCATAAATATTTCTGGTTAGCTGTGACTAACCAATATATTTTCATCCAGTAGAATAATATTGGGAACTCATTATATGTGTGTTCATGCTTTCAGTTTCCCATTATTAACAGTGTGTCGTTTCTGTTTCTGCAATTGCAGTGTCCTCTATTCTACTCTGCCTGTGTGACAGAGGTAATCGTCGAGTTGAGGCCAAAGTCTTGGCATACGTCCGTGGTGCCGGGAAACGAAATCGTGCTCACCACCTCCGGGATTCGAGGCAGCATTTCATAAAATTTAATTTGAAAAATTTAATTTACTTTTTTTAATGTCACTGCATTTCCAAAATTAATAGAAAGTTGAATTCTGAGTTTCATTTAATTGAGTCCTGGTATGTGTGGGGTGTTCAAGTGCAAATATCTGTCCTGTGTTTGTGAGCTCTTAACCGAGGTTGGTACTTTGAGTCCCCTTAGTAAAACAGAATCTTAACAAACACTCTACCATCCCCAACCCCCAACAGGTAGCCTTGTGGTAGGGGCAGCAGGGGAGTTGACATTTATGAAGCGACGTAGGTTGTGGAAGAGCCGGGAGGATGGGCTGTGGCACTCCAGCAGTGCCATCTAAACGGTCGCTAGCTCCCTCGTCATTGCCCCTAGAGCAAAGTAATCCCCTTATTGTTTCTTATCTTATGTCGGCTACCCCCCAAATTGGGGGAGACTGCCAAGGTAAATGATGATATATACTCTGTATATATATATATATATATATATATATATATATATATTATATATATATATATATATATATATATATATATATATATATATATATATATATATATATATATATATATATATATATACACAGATAGTCTTCGCAGAATGTTGTTCTGAGTTAAGTCGATTTGCGATTACGTCGGAGGCCAATATATTATTATAAATAATTATTAAATTAAATTTTCGACCTACTTGGCTGGTGCGGTAAATTTAAACCTCATGCGTTGTACACCTAGGAGGACGAATACACAGTTAGCAGCACATTTGTATTTGTATTTATCAGGTGAATACTTTTAATTCTTTATTTGTTTATGTATTTGATAATATTGAAGGATTATATAGACTCTAAAAAAAGAAAAACCAAACACATAGCAGTAAATAAGATTCTATGCGAAACCATTTGTTGAGCGTCATTTAAGAATAAGGCGTCATGCGGCATTAGAGGAAGAAGAACAACCACTCAGTTTACTCTTGCCTGCCATATTGTATCTCATGTTCATCTACTCTTTCGTTGGATTTGCTTGTTATTGACATTACCATGTCTCCCAAGTTTAGTGGTGATAGTTCTGATGGCAGTGCTACGAAGAAAAAGAAGCAATTACCATGGAAATTAAAGTTAAAGTAGTAAAATGCTTGGAAAAGGGAGTAAAAGTGAAGAGTTTGTGGCCAGTAGGGGTTGGATTAATCGTTTTAAGAGTCGTCCTAATTTGCATAACCTAAGGGTGCAAGGTGAAGCTACTAGCTAGTGGTGATGAGAAAGCAATAAAAGAGTTTCCCAGTGTGTTAGCTGAAATAATTAGGAAGGGGGGATACCTTCCCTTGCAATGCCCCTTCCAATGTGCAAGCCGACCACACAAGTAAAGGTAACCAATATTGTACAGTATACTGTACTGTAGTGTAATTTTACTATTTTTATGTTTTAGATTATAAAAGCACAGGCAAACAATACTGTTAAGTTTAGCTTTACTATTTTCATGTCTTAGATTAAGAACTCAGATTATATTTCAATGTATTAGAGTACTGTATTTGTTTTTAACATTGGATAGGGGACCCAGGTTCGAATTCTGGTATTTTCCGACTTACGTCGAAATCCACTTAAAGTCAGTTGTCAGGAATGGATTCCTCCAGGGGGTTCCCGACTTACAGCAGGTTTTCTTTCCTGACAGCATTTGAAACAGAGTTTTCATCATAGGACGGAAAACATAAATTTTAACCTAGGCTCCCCACAAGTGCTAAAAATAAATAATCTATAACATAGAAACATATTCTACGTTCTTCATCAAAGACATAAAAATAGTAAAAGTACACTATGCAGTACAGAATTGCTTACCTTTCCTACTGTGGTTGCCTTGCATTTGGAAAGCTGGATAACTTCAGTCCCCATATCCAACTTAGGGTTGAAAGGCTTAACACCAGCTAATGAGTACAAGAACAAGTGGGAAACGCTTCCTCTTCCCCACTTTCCCATATTCACGGCATTAAATAATCAATTTTCTCTCTGCTAAATCACAAGGAGGCTCACTGGGATGCACCGCTGATGCTGGTCATCCAGCCAAAGCAATAATAACATTTTATTATCACTCATGTTGAAATTATACAATCACAGAAAATGAGCACGATAAACAATATGGTGGACGAAAGGTTGAGAAGCAATGCCTTTATATATGCTCTTCTCTTAAAAATGCATTCTTATTGGTCTTATTGTGCTGTCCTCGATAGGCAAGCCACATTGGTGCACTGGCCATGTGGCTACCATGATCGCTGCATGGCAGCCATGGCTTAACAGTGGCTGCCATGCAGTGCAGATCTAAATACGAATTTGCAGTGCCTTTTCTTGCATTTCTATGTGTTCAAAGTGTTATTCTTTTTAATAAAATACAGCTAGTTTTCAGAATAACGCAGAGATAGGTTCTCAGAAGTCACGGGTAAATGGAAAATCGCGTGAAAAAACGAGTCATTTACCATAGGAAACAATGATAAAGGGCATAGCTCGTTCCACAACCGTCCATAAACACACTATACCAAAGATATAAGATAAGTAAAACATATTTTATAAGTACATAACAAAGCAGAAAGACCTGTACTTATTTATATTAACATGCAAATAGTGAACAGCATAAAAGATATACAGATTTACTGTACAGTAAACAAATTAATGCACTCTATTATGCAGTTGGCCACAGGCTTACACTGGGACGTGCATGGAGGCCAGATACACAATACCAAAGATATAAGATAAGTAAAACATATTTTATAAGTAAATAACAAAGCAGAAAGACCTGTAGTTATTTATATTAACATGCAAATAGTGTACAGTATAAAAGATATACAGATTTACTGTACAGTAAACAGATTAATGCATTCTATTATGCCGTTGGCAACAGGCTTACACTGGGATGCGCATGGTGGGCAGGCTTGCCAGATAAAGCGGATGTATTTATTTTCAAATGTATGGTACATTTTAAGATATATATTAATTACAAGATGGTAGTACATACAATAATTAAATAAAAATGTACTTCATCTTATAGATACTTGAAATAACTTACCAGCTTACATGTATATTTTTTATATTTATCATTTCTCTCATTCAACTATTCTGGCAACACTGATGGTGGCGGTGAGGACGAGGATGCAAACGTTTTGTTACACTTCCGTATCAGCTGATGCACCCTCACACGCTATTTCCCAGACAATATTATATTGAAAATATGTTTGCTGTTTGTTCTTAATGCTTTTTTTTTTTCTTCATAATATCCGATCGCATTAAGCGGTAGAAAAGGAGGAGGATGGCGGAAAAGTGCCTCCGAGGCAGTCGATTTTTTACTAAAATTAAAATTTTTTTTTTCGAATTTTTTGGCATGGGCTTTATTCGCGAATTTTGTATTTTTTTTAATATTATTTTTTTGGGGCGTTATTGCAATTTCGCGGTTAAAAAAAAAACACAGAGAAAAGGAACAAGGTGTACTATTAAATAAGTCATCATAAGGTTACGGAAATTAAATGATGCTACCAAAATAAAAAAAGTGGCTAGAGCCACGATAGAGGTTAAAAAAGAAATCATAGCTAAAACATGAAAATGACATTCAAGTACATAATCTTCCCAAGCAAAACGGTGCAGCAATATGAATTATCTGCATGTTTCTCAAACATAAAAAGGTGATCAAAGGCACTGATGTTGCAGTGGGAGTGAAAGTTCTGTGATAGATCACAGAATGGAAGGCAGAAAAGTTGTTACTGGCTTGGCTAGAAGAGAAAAAGTTAGCAGGTGATAGCCTTTCAGTAGCTCTGATTTGTAATAAAGTGAGGCAATCACATGATGACTGGTAAAGATAAGCCTTAGTATGATTGATGACAGTGATGCATTCATGGCTAGCAGGGGCAATTTGATAAGTTTAAGAGAAGTGTTACACAGTGTCGTTAGGCATGGGCTGTGAATTCCAACCATGCAGCTGCTGAGGAATTTGTTCAGAATTTAGAAAGTATGTAAAGGCTGAGGGCTTTCTACCCCAAAACTGTTTAACTATAATGACACAGGCCTATTAAAAAAAAAATGACTTTATGGCTTGCTCTCCTGCTGACAAAGTTAATCTCTTTAGCTTTCATTATTCAGACAATTCTTCTGAAAGCAATTCCATGCACCTGTTTATCATACTTTACCCCTCTCTAACCCTATAGCATGCTTTATTCTTTCTTTATGCAAAGTCCATAAGGTTCTTCATTATATACATATGAACAAGGCATCTGGACCCAATGGTATCCACGCAAGGTTCCTTAACCCTCTCGTGCACGGTGAAGTCGATGGAGTGTATAAATCTTTAGGGCCTAAGTGCACCATGATGATGTCATTGGTGTCCATTTGAGCAAAAATATTATTTTAAAATAGTTACATTCACACCAATGGCATCATTTTTTGGTTGAGCATAAGTTTCCTCACTCTCTCGTGAATGAATTAGTTAGCAAACCTCTCCACTGACGTGGCTTGAGGGCAAGGCATAAAAAAAAAGGCAGTTTCCATCTCCCTAACTCATCACTTAGACCGTACATCTTTTTATGCACACTTTATTCCATGTCCATAAATGGTCCTATGAATTATTGTTTCTCTTTTTTAATTGATTCATGAAAAACTATAACAAATAACAAAGTCATTGATATACTATGTACAATGATAAATGTAGGTTTGGCGGAGGAAAATAGCTGAGAAACAAGATATCTTGGTGTGCTAAAAAACTGCCGGCCAGAGACAGGCTTTCACAAATGGGTACGGAAAAGAAAACTTATTGAAACTATTTGGTACGCGAAAGGGTTAAGGAGTTTGAAGTTGAAGTGTCTCTCTCGCTTTGCCATCTTTTTCACCTTACTCTCTCAGCAAGTATCTACATCATCTTGGAAGCAAGCTCTAGTTCAACCTGTTCCTAAGAAGGGTGACCTCTCTATTCTTCCAAACAACCACCTATTGCCCTAACCTCTGCTACTGTTAAGGTATGCAAAACTTTGCTCAATTCTCTCTTCTTGACACTTGAATCTAACTCGCTTATTGTATGGTCATCTCTGAGGAACTAGGGGGAATCCTTTGTCATCGCTCTTGATATCCCAAAGGTTTTTTTTCTTTTATGAGTGACACTGGGACAAGCAAAAAAAACTGCCCTCATCAATAAAGGCCCAGGCACGAAGAAAACACCAAGACAAAGGAAAAGAAAGAGGTCATGGACAAGACAGAGATGATATACGAAGGAGAAGGACAGACTGAAAGAGTAGTCGAAGTACTGAGGACCTAGAAATATGGCAGGATTAGGCAATGAGATGACAATAGATCTGCTTTTTGAAAAAAGATAGGTTATAAGAATTAGGAAAGAAAGAAGGAGGAAAAGAGTTCCAGAGTCTGGAGGTAGATGGGAAGAAGCAGTCACTGCACCGACCAATCTGCAAGCTACAAATCTCCACACAGTACCTGTAAGACAAGGCCGTTTGAAGAGTGTTACGGGTCCTCGGCAGTGGGAGAAGGATGCAATTTGCCAACTCATTAGAGCAGAAAGAGAATCCAGATTAGAAGTTAGAGAAGGGTCATTAATGAGTCTGACTGCCTTAGAGTCTACCCTATCAAGGAGATAAGTATAAGAAGAAGCACCCCAGATTTGCGAGCAGTATTCTAAGCTAAGACGGATAAGACATTTATAGAGTTTAAGTAACTGTAAAGAGTTAAAGAAATGTCGATTCCTTAAGACAAGTTAAAGGCTATAAGGATTCCCAATATATTGATACAATAACGAGGGTAAATTACATTAGTTTTGAAGACAATAGAACTATCAGGAGGAGAGGAAGATAGAGAGATAGCCAGAAAATGTGTCTTGGAGGCATTAAATTTAACTAAATTTTTGGGTACCCCACTCAAATACCCTCTGCAAATTGGAGTTGTGAGTAGAAGAAAGAGTGGTACGGGACTGATTACGAGTAGCAGATGAAGGTTTTGAAGAAAAGGCAGAGGAAAAATGAAGGGTAGAATCGTGAAGAGAGGAAGATGAGGACTGAAGAAGATCATTGATGAAGAGAAGGAACAGAGTAGATGAAAGAACAGAGCCTGTGGAAAATCACCGGTAACAGGAAATAGGCTAGATGCTGTGCTGTCAAAAACCACAGATGTAAATCAGTCAGAAAGAAAACTGGAAATCAGAGCTCAGAAAGAAGGGGTAAAGCCATAGGCAGGGAGTTTGGCCAACAGAGCCACATTCCAGACTCTGTCAAAAGCCTTTGCGATATTAAGAGCGACGACAAAGGATTCCCCATAGTTCATTAGAGAATATGACCACACATGAGTAAGATAGGGCTGGAGGTCACCAGTGGATCTTGCCTTTCAGAGGCTGTATTGGTAATCATAGAGAAGTGAGTTAGATTCAAGACGTTTCAAAAAGTGAGCATTGAGGAAACTTCCGAAAACTTTAGCAATAGTAGAGGTTAGGGGAACAGGTCGGTAGTTTGAAGGAATAGAGCGGTCACCCTGCTTAGGAACAGGTTGAACTAGAGAATACTTCCAAGATGAAGGATAGATACTTGGTGAGAGAAAGAGGCAAAAAGGACGGCAAAGCACAGGACCCAGTTCATCTACAAACTCCATAAGGAACCTTGCAGGGATACCAATGGGACCAGATGCCTTAGCGAAGAACCTTATGAACTTTGCATGAAGAAAGGATAAGGCAGGGCATAGGGTTAGAGAGGGGTACAGACTGAGGGACAGGTGCGCTGGAATCGTTTACGAAAGAGTTGGCATAAAAAAGAGAGCCAAAGAGAGTGGATTTATCAGTGGAAGAGCAAGCTATAGAACTATCAAAACGAATGAGAGGAGGAAAGCGTGAGTTACAAAAGTTTTTAGAGAGTTTTTGGCTAAGGACCAGAAACATTTGTCAGTGGGAAAGGAGTTAAGGTCATCAACTTTCCTTCTTACAAAGGAAACCTTAGACCTATGAATCTGAGCAGTACAACGATTCCTATTTACTATAAAAACAGAGTGAGTTAAATCAAAAGGAGAGGCTCGGTACAACCGGTGAGCCCGATCCCTGGCCTGAAAAGCCATGGAGCAGGCGCGGTCAAAAAAAGGTTTAGGGGGAGAAAAAGTTTTCATAGAGGAAGGGATGTATGCCTCCATACCCAAGGTTATGATGACGGCATCTGGCACAAAGCTTGGTTGCCAATTTCCCAGCTTATGGTTTTACCCCTTCTCTCTGTTCTCTGATTTCCAGTATTCTTTTTGACTGCTTTATATCAGTGGTTGTTGACTGCGTGACATATAGTTTATTCCTTGCTACCAGTGGTGTTGCACAGGGCTCTGTTCTTTCACCTACTCTGTTCCTTTTCTTCATCAACAATCTTCTTTAGTCCCCATCCTCCTCTCTTCTCCACACCTTTGTCTACCCTTCATTTTTCCTTTGCCTTTTCTTCACAACCTTCATCTGCTATTTTAATCAGTCTCGTATCACTCTTTCTTCTATTCTCAACTCCAATTTGCTGACGGTACCTGAGTGGAGCACCCAAAATTTAGTTAAATCTAATGCCTCCAAGACATATTTTGGCTATCTCTTTATCTTCTTTCTCTCCTGATAGCCCTATTGTCTTTGAAACTAACGAATTTTACCTAATAAATTCTATTAACATATTAGGCATCCAGATAGCCTCGAGTTTGTCTTGGAAGAATCACATAATCCAAATTTCTAAATCAGCATCCAATCAATTGGAGGTTCTGTTTCGTTTTCATCATTACTTTACTCTTTATAGTTACTTAAAATTTATAAAGGTCTTATCCATCCCTGCTTAGCATACTGCTCGCACATCTGGGGTGCTTCTTCTTATACTTATCTCCTTGATAAGGTTGAATCTAAGAGAGTCAGGCTCATAAATTATTTTTCTCTTACTTTTAATTGGATTTTATTTCTCTTTGCTGTAAGATATCATCCCTTTCTCTTTTCTATTGCTACTTCTTCCATCACTGCTCTGATGAGTTGGCGAGTTGCATCCCTTCACCACTGCTGAGGCTGCATAATATTCGCCAAGTGGCCTTGTCTCACAAGTACTGTGTGCAGATTTGTAGCTCGCGGATTGGTCGGTGAGGCAACTGCTTCTTCCCATTCACCACCAGACTCTGGAAATCTTTTCTTCCTTGTGTTTTTCCTATTTCTTATAACCTATCCTTCAAAAAGCGGATCTATTGTCATTTCAGCCTAATCCTGCCATATCTCTAGGTTCTCAGGACCTCTACTATTCTTTCACCTTGTCCTTTTCCTAATGTGTATCACTCCCCTATACCTGCCTTGTCCTTAATAGTCTACCTTTTCTTCATCTTAATGTTTTCTTCATGCCCAGGCCGAGACACAAGCCAACCGAAGGACATGCTGATCTTTTGTTATGTGCAGAGGCAAGAGCAGACTTCAAGCTTAATCCACTGCTTGTGTATCACTCTGAGAAACCTAAGGTGTGTAGGAAATATAACGTGTTGAAAAGTAAATTGCCTATTAGGTGGAGGTCTATTTCTAAAGCTTGGGTAATAAGAAATTTTTAGTGAGTGGCTTTATGAGGTATTTGCACCAAGTGTGAAAAAATACCTCATAGAGAATAATTTGACACTAAAATGCCTTTTTTGATGAACAAAAAGGCACGTCACATCCAACTTTTAAAAGATATAAGCCAAAGCACTATTTCAAAAGTATTTTGATGCAAACTCTGACACAGATTTAACACTCCATGGTTACTGGAAAAATCATTTCCACATCCTCCATTGCAATAATCTTTTTCACACAGCCTGGCAGTAAGAGACTTACAGGATACTGTGGCCAGATTGTGTGGCAGACAGACATTGTGGGGCTTGAGCTGAGGCTGTCAATGAGATTGTGCCTCTGTGTAAAAACATGGGCTTAGAACTTGACAATGATGATTTGGAGGAGTTAGTGGAAGATCACAAAAACAAGTTCTCCACAAAAGAGCTGGAACACCTTCACAAAAGGCAGTAAAATGAAATGGTGGAAGAAACTTCTTCAGATGAAGAGGGCTGAAGGGAGAGGGTCCCTAATTCTGTGATATATGAAATGTTAGAAAAATGGAGGTGAGCTGCAACATGTTGTGGAGTTGTCACCCTCAAAATGCTATACAAACTGCAGTACAAATCTGTTCAATACAATTACTATGTCGCACTTTAGAAACATTAGAGCAATGGCAAATAAATCACATATGTCGGATATTTAGCAGAGAAATACTGCACTTTATGCTATCAACTCTCCTCAATACAGGTACAGTGAATTAAAATTTTGTTCTAAATTTAATCTATTTTTAATATGTACACTCATTTTGTGTAAGATTTAACAATAATTCACTGTTTTTTGTATACACATGTAGGCAAGAAGTACTGTTATAAAGGTTTAAATAAGCAATCATTTGAGGTCAATGATCAGATTCATCTCTTTATATTGATTTCTATGAAAGAAAGTACTTGGTAGTTGAACCACTTTCAGGAGGGAATTAAGTTGGGAACCGAAGCTCCACGCTGTGTGTGTGGGGGGGGGATCATGATTATTTAATTATGATACAACTATAATCAAAAGCAGAAATATATAACATGCTAATGACTACTCTATTAAAGGATATCTGGTAAACAGAACTTAATGTCTATATGTCGCTTACTGTTTCTAATTGATAATAAATTCAGTATTTTGAACTGGCTTACATACCTGGAACTTGGAATGTTGATGTAATGCCCTATAAGTGATGCCATTTTGTGCAAATGCATCTCCTATGACATCTAAAACATCATTCCACGTTGAAAACACCAAAACCTTCGCTTCAGGATCTGAATGCTTAATTTTCAGCATGAGACGAACAACACCTTCCATTTTTGTAGACAAGCTCCCCTGAACCTAAAAAAAAATATTTACTAAATACAGGTATTAATAAATATACCAAGAGAATATTTTTTGAGGATATAAGTTATACCAATAGGGAGCATATTTTAAGAGAATGTAAGTCATACCAATACAGATATTACAAGTATCTTAAACTTCACAGGTATAGAATATAGAAACAAGATGAAAAGAAGAGTAAAGTCCTCATTACATTTTGTGAAAGATAGAGAAAACAATACTGTCACAGTAAAAAGAAAGAATACTTGCAAATCCAATAGGTAGAGTGTCAAGTTACGTGTCACATTCCACTGTACTTTATACTTTTCTAATTTTTTTATAAAACTTGTTCTTCTGATAACATAATTTCTTATACTATAAAAGACTCAACGTTTTTTCTTCCAAAATGAACTTACCTTCACTTCCTCCTCCATTTCTCTAGCTTTTGTGTCCACGTAGCATATCTCCTTTGTCTGCGTCGGTTGTCGGCAAATGGGACATTTGACGATGCTTCTGTCCAGCCCATTAAAACCTCTGTTACTCAGACTGCGCATGCAGTCCATGCAATAGCTGTGCGCGCAGAGAAGTACTGCCCACTTTTCTCCTAACTCCCCTTGGCAAATTGGGCAAGGTTCTGGATTTTTGCCACCATCCTTGCCAAAATCAGTTTTTGCCAAATTTTGCAGATACAAAAGTTGCCCTAACTTGACCCTTAAATCGTTCTCTGCCACTACTTTATCTGATTTCAGCTTCAGCTGATGATGAGGCAGTTCAGCAGGTTCAACAATGTATCTAATAACATCCATTTGCTTCTCAAGTTCCGCTTCATTGCTTTTCTTTTTTTTTTTTTGCTGAGGAAGTATTTCATCCAGGAAACGCAAACGCAAGCGTAGAGTGGCCATGTTGACTTCGTCTAAAGCCGATACAGAATCAAAGACCGAACGCCACAGTATGCGATAGTTCTTGAATTCCTTCTTCATGGCATCCAAGATCTGGAGGTGGGTTTGCGAGTCTTTATATATTTCCTCATCCACTTTTCCCAGACATTTGGTTTGTAAATACCTCAAGATTCTCTCGGTTTCACTTTGACCCCAATTCCCTTTTCGAGTAAAGAGCACAATTTGAGCCTTTTCTTTAATATCTTCAGTTTCTTTAGAAACATCAGTGGTTCGGCTATGCTTCAATTCCTTCATGGAGAACAGAGTTTCTTCGTAGTCTTCGAAGAATTCGTGGGTTGCACAAATGAGACACTGAGGTGGCTCATTCTCCATTGGTCTTAGGTGGCAATCTATTGCCCCATCTACCAAAGCACTAGTTTCTAATTTAACTAGATTCTGGATGCCTTTAATCATGTCATCTCGCTGTTGTCTCATCTTCTTCATTTCGTTATTTAAAACACGTTGTAAGTGGAGTTTTGTTTCAATTGGATACAGGATACATTTATGTTCTTCAAATCTAGAATAAGGAGAGAGTAATTCATCTCTAACTTCAGCCACAAACTCATTATCAAATGATTCCAGGGCACTTAACCACCATTCAATATTTGATATATAGTTTTCTTCCAATGCAAAAACGGCTGCTGTGTTGCTTGTACATTCCTTTTCACAAGCAGCCACTTTTTCAGGATATTGCTGTAAGTATTTTTGACGAATGGCAGCAGCTTCTTCTCTGAGGGTATCATCTCTAAGAGTAGGTTCAATGCCTCTATGATTGGATTCCAAAATCTCAGCCAAGTTATGAATAGTATGAAGCTTCTGCAAGGAGTCTGTCTTGATGTTAGAATGATTCTGTACTGAACGCAAAACTTCTCGATATGTATC
The DNA here is from genome assembly GCA_037179515.1 of Halocaridina rubra. Taxonomy (NCBI): domain Eukaryota; kingdom Metazoa; phylum Arthropoda; class Malacostraca; order Decapoda; family Atyidae; genus Halocaridina; species Halocaridina rubra. The sequence continues at coordinate 79,681 of JAXCGZ010009686.1, forward strand.
GACGGCTTCTTTCCATTCTTCATTAATGATGTGAATACCTGCCAAGCCATTCATTGATGATACCAGAAGACGATGTGCCTCCTCTGCTTCTAATTTGGTTTTCTTAATAAGATTTTCAAGTAGCATTTCCATAGTCATAGTTTTCTTGTGCACTGAAAGAAACTGGCCTTTCACTACCTGTAATGAAGCATAAAATGACTTACTTTTCATGAATAAGACAAAAAGTCATATAAGTATCATATTTTCACAATGCAGGATGCTATACTCAGTGCTGAACATACCTGAGGATGATTACAAGCCTGACGCAACTTAAGTAAGGGTTGCAAAAGACTACTTAGAGTTTGTCTGTCAAGATGACTCAATTTTGTTTTGGGATCAGGAAATGCTTTTAACTTCTGCTGAGCATCATATGAGCATTCTGTATGAAGTCTTTGATAGAAATGCTCTTCCACTCGAGTGAATGTCAACAAGTGAATCTGAAAAATGGAACACTTGAAAAATATTGCAAGTACTGAATCAGCCTAACAAAGACTCTACAGCAATTACCTCAGGAATTTACATCTAAAATTCAATTACAAATCATCAAAAAATTAACCTTAACTTCCCTCAAACTTATGTAAAGGCCTATTATTTTAAGAATTTACCTCTTGCTTAAAGGCATGTTAATAGACAAATGAGAAAGAGAAGTATGATCCTTACTGTGTAACTTATTAAAACGACAACTCCATTTTGGCAAAAGAACACCAAAATTTACACCAATATTTTCGAGTAGCTATGATTAATGTAAGTTTCTTCCTTAACCTGAATACCATTAGAATTAAGTTATCTCGGTAACTGATTAGTCAAGGCTAGCTTAACAGCCTATCAGCCAATATCCGATCACATCTATATATTCTTGACAACAGCATAAATAAAAAATCTTGATCCTCTAGAAGATTGTAGCAGATACACGTGAGAGTAACGTAAACATTCCTGAGACTCCACACAGAACCCAGTATGGTTAGCAAGTCCACACAGGCAACTTATACATGTAAAGGGTTTATCTACTATACCATAAACACAATTAGTTGAGTTGGAAGACTCTTCCATGTTCCGGTTTTTTGTCATGGACTCGTCTACTAAGGGCTAGGACTGTTGCCTTCTTGCGAAGGGTTTGCTTTGGTATATGTAATTGTTACCACACTGAGTGCATGCCCTTGCTAACCTTAGACCGTGACGGACGCGAAACCTAGACCTGACGCCTAAACGTCGCGGACGCTACCGCTTAAGCCACAGTGACTACCACTGGAAGACTCTTCCATAAAGGTCAAATTATTCCTTTCAAGAGTGAGTTTTAAAAAACCAGTGTTTATGTCTTATTATTCTTTGGTGCTTATCCAAGGAGTCTGGCGATGAATTTTGTTGAACATCTCTTGATTGTTAAGCACATGGGTGAAACATCCAAGAGGATTGCAAACTTTCCTCAAGTTGATGAAACCCATGCTTCAATTATCACCTTTAGAGAGAATGAATAAAAAGCTTCTTCTTTAAGCTAAGAGATCCCTTCATCATAAATAATTTTCAGCATAAAGTTCTTCGCAAAAATTGTGAACAAGCTATTGATGGCTATGCCTTCATTGTGAGGGACATAGATTAACACTGCTGAAAAGAATTCTCTAGCCTAAAGACAATGATTCAGGAAATCTTCTTCCATCACGGCCAGAATGTCTTTTCCCAAAAATGAGTCCCCAATGACCAGCATTTAAGTCTCATTATTCCGTGGTGCTTTCTCAAGGAATCATGTGATATTTTGTTAAATGAGTATCTCTACTTTGACATCAGTCACAAAATACTTTGCATAATAATAATAATAATAATAATAATAATAATAATAATAATAATAATAATAATGCTTACAGAATAGAATAATTATGAAATAAAGAAATTCTCAAGGAGAAAAAAGGACAGAAATTAGAAGTCTCAACAAATAGCTCGGCAAACTGTACAGAGTAACATTTTTAATATATTCTTTTTTAAATCACAGTATCACTTTACTTCTCAAAAAAATTTCAAAATTTGATCACAATAATTGGAAAAGAATAAATCTGTGATGTATACTTTAATAGAGACCCAACAATAAGACTAAATGATATATCTTTTATGTTTACTTCATTGCAGTTCCTCTCTATCATTTTCCCATTAGTTTAATGATCTGACTTACATATGTTGGCTTTGAAACGAACCCTGTCTTAAATGGGAGAAAAAAAACACAGAGACACTCACGAACCCCGTCTTAAGTGGGAGAAAAAAACAAAAACACACACACCGTTCTATGTGGTAGAAAAAAACACACACATGAACCCCATTAAAATGGGAGAAAAAACACACACACAGGATATGCAGCCTCATTAAGTTTGCTGTATGCATGTGTTGAGTGGGTAGCTGGTAATGCACTAAATTTAAAAGGATATGATTCACAATAGTATGGCAGATATAGTAACGGTTACAGAGTGAAGACATAAATAGTGTCTCAGTCTTTCCTAATGGCTTCGGAATGTTAAGGGTTGAAAGATCTGAGGACTGGTGGAGGGATAGCACTGCTGATAAATGAAAGGTTTCAGGTTGAAGAAATAAACTTTGCTATACAAAGTGACTTCAAGGAATTTCTTGTTACTTGAATAAATACCAGGACAGAGTGCATTATAATAACTAGCATATACCTCACCAAGGAATCAACATAGGCTAGAGGTTTATGAGAAAAGTTATATAGGTACTATCGAAGTCATAAAATCAGTGGTTAACTTAGCATTAGAGAGAGAGTGCAGGATTTTGGTTATGGGAGGTTTTAATAGTAGAGAGATAGATTGGACGAATCTTGACCCACACAATGGGGAGGATTAATTTGGGGCAAAATTCCTAGATCGTGTACAAGGAAATTTCCTACAACAAAACGTTATGGAACCAACCAGGGCCAGGGATGGGGATGAGCCATCTTTGTTTGATCTAGTGTTCACAGATAATGTGTTGGATACTGAAACAACTGAGTATGAACCACTTATTGGAAAAAGTGACCACAGAGTGTTGTTGATGGAATATATAATCGAAGAGCTTCTGCCCGAAAGGAGGGTCACTGAGAAGGCCACGAGGAGGAACTATCAAACGGAGAATACAACAAAATTAATGAGCGTTTTGCAGTTACTGACAGGAGGACCTTATTTAACAACAAATCTGCACAAGAATTCTACAGAATCTTTCATGAGAAATATGGGAAGATAATCATTTGTTTCAAATCTTTCACCAAAATAGGAATTGTTCCTGCCAGCATGAAATGGTTCAATAGTGAGTGTAAGAGTGGAGAGACAAATGCTGGAAAAGGTATAGGAAGAGAAAAAACACAAATGCCTGGCAGACTTCTAAAAGAGCAAGAAATCATTACCTAAGTAAAAGATGAGAGGCAGAGAGATTATGAACGGGATATTACCAGGAAGGCTAAAGAGAATCCCAAACTTTTCCACAGCTTTATCAGAGGAAAACTGAGGGTCAAAGAACAGGTTTCAAAGTTAAAGAGAGTAGATGGAAGCATCGCTGAGACAGATGAAGAGATCTGCGAAGAATTGAACAAGGAGTTTCAGTCAGTATATACAGTAGAAAATATGCTACCCACCCTCTCAGATTGCAGAGATATGAGATCATGAACCGGTTTTAAAGGGGAGCCTTCAGAAACATGGACATGAATAAATTCAGATATATGTATGTAATTTATGTGAGACTAAAGCTTGAATATGCAGACTCCTTTTGGAATCTACACTTGAAAAAGCATATAATTAAACTGGGGAAAGGTGAGAGACATGTAATGAAACTGGTGCCAGAAATACACAATTTCACTTATGTGGAGAGGCTGAGGGAATCATATTTACCATCACTCAAAGCTTGAAGAATAAGGGTGGGATATGGTGATTGGTTTTAAATTCCTTCACGGTTTTCACAGAATACATAGGGATTGATATTTTACTATGGCTGGCACTAGAACTAGAAGTCATAGTTTGAAGATTTGTAAGAAAACTTCTTTGCAGGATGTAAGGAAGCACTTTATTAGTGTATGAACAGTTGATGATAGGAATTTGATAAGCGAGAAGGCAGTTAATTCCGACTCCATTCACAGTTTCAAGGACAAATATGATAAGTATCTTTAAATATAAAAATGGAACTGATCAGGAGACGGGGAATTTTACGAGCATAGGAATCTATCCCGTACGCACAATTAGGTAAAAAAACACACACACACACACACACAGGAAGAGATGGGAAATATCAAAAACTTGTTGCAAGAGGCAAGAAGGTTAAATGATGAAAGAAATGAAGAAGAGAAGAAAAATTTTCATTACAGAGTTCTTCCAGACAAAGGGGATATAAAGAAGATAATGACAGAAGATCAGGGGATGGGGCCTCATTAAGATTGTTATACACAAATGCTGATGGATTAGCTGGTAAGGCAGTAGAATTAAAAGATAGGATTCACAACAGTAAGGCAGATATAGTAGCAATTACAGAGACTAAGTTGAGTGAGGACATAAACAGTGTCACAGTTTTTCCTAAGGGCTTCAGAATACTAAGGGTTGAAAGATCTGAGAGGACTGGTGGAGGGATAGCACTGCTCATAAGTGAAAGGATTCAAGTCGAAGAAATAAACTTGGCTATAGAAAGTGAGTTCAAGGAATTTCTTGTTGCTCGCATAAATACTGGGTCAGAGAGCATTATAATAACTGTTGTATACAACCCAACAAAGGAACCAAAATAGGCTTGAAGTTTATGAGGAAAGTCATATAGGTACTATTGAAGTCATAAACTCAGTTGTTAACATGGCACGGGAAAAAAAATGTAGGATTATGATTATGGGAGACTTTAATCATAAAGAGATAGATTGGATAAATCTTGACCCACACAGTGGTGAGGACTCATTCGGGGCAAGATTCCTAGATTGCGTACAAGGGAATTTCCTACACCAACATGTAATGGAACCAACAAGGGCCAGGGGTGGGGATGAGCCATCACTACTTGATCTAGTGTCCACAGATAATGTGTTGGATATGGAAAAAATTGAGTATGAACCACCAATTGGAAAGAGTGACCACTGTGTGTTGTTGATGGAGTATATCATTGAAGATATTCTTCCTGAGAGTAGAGGCACTGAGGACATGAGGAGGAACTATCCAAAAGGAGATTACATCAAAATGAATGAGCTTTTTGCAGTTATTGACTGGAGAACCTTATTTTACAACAAATCTGTACAAGAAATGTATGACATCTTTTGTGAGAAATATGGGAAGATAGTAGATTGCTGCATACCGGTCACCAAAGTAGGTGTAATTCATGCCAGAGAGAAATGGTTCGATAATGGGTGTAAAAGAGCTAAGGAGTGGAGAGACAAATGCTGGAAAAGGTATAGGAGGAGAAAAAACATAAATACCTGGCAAACCTACAAAAGAGCAAGAAATGACTACCTAAGCAAAAGGAGAGAGGCAGAGAGAGACTATGAGAGGGACATCACCAGGAAGGCTAAAGAAAATCCCAAGCTTTTCCACAGCTTTATCAGAGGAAAACTGAAGGTAAAAGAACAGGTTTTAAGGCTAAAGAGAGCGGATGGAAGCATCCCTGAGACGGATGAAGAGATCTGCAAAGAATTGAACAAGGAGTTTCAGTCAGTATTTACAGTAGAAAATACCCCACCCCCTCAGATTGCAGTGATAGAAGCTCAAGAGCCAGTATTAGAGAACATCAACCTTACAGCCACAGAGGTATGCAAAGCGCTGATGGATTTAGATGTTCATAAAGCTACAGGTCCTGATGACATATCCCTTCATGTGCTTAAAAAATGCGCAAACACAATATCAGTGGCACTAAGTATCATATTTAAGGAGTCACTGGAGTTGGGGGAGATTCCAAGATGCTGGAAACAAGCAAATGTGATATCGATCTTCAAAAAGGGAAGGAGGGATACGGCTCTGAACTATAGACCAGTTTCCCTGACCAACATAGTTTGCAGAGTTATGGAGAAACTACTAAGGAAACATATCTCTCTTCACTTGGAATCCTTCAACTTTTTGTCAGTGAGGCAACATGGCTTCAGAGAAGGTAGATCAACAGTAACAAACTTATTAGAATTTTATGATGAGGTAAGCCAAATCTTACAGGAAAGAGAGGGCTGGGCAGACTGCATATTCCTAGACTTCCAGAAAGCGTTTGACACTGTTCCACATGGGAGACTTATTAGGAAGCTGCAATTAATGGCTAGAATAGGTGGAAATGTTTTGGAATGGATAAAAACTTACTTAGAAGGAAGGGAACAGAGGGTTAGAGTGAGACACTCAGTGTCTGAATGGAGAAGAGTTAGTAGTGGAGTTCCACGGGGTTCAGTTCTAGGGCCACTTTTGTTCCTTGTATATGTAAATGACCTACCAGAGTCTGTAAATTCATTCATGAATATGTTTGCAGATGATGCAAAGATTGTGAAGAAAGTAAAAAACGAGAACAATGGTATAGAACTTCAGGAGGATCTAAATAATCTGCATGAGTGGTCAGAAAAGTGGCTAATGAAATTCAATGCTTCAAAATGTAAGGTAATGAGAATTGGTACAAGTGCAAGAAGGCCCAAGCTTGACTACTCGGTGGCTGGAGTACAACTTCAAGAGACAGAAAATGAGAGAGATCTAGGAGTAAACATACTGGCAGATTTGTCTCCAGAAATACATATAAATGGCATAGTAAGGGCAGCATATGCATTCTTATCAAATGTAAGGGTAGCCTTCAGGCACATGGACAAGGAAATGTTCAGAAATATTTATGTAAGCTATGTGAGGCCAAAACTCGAATATGCAGCCCCCTTTTGGAATCCGCACTTGAAAAAGCACATAGCTAAGCTTGAAAAAGTTCAAAGACATGCCACGAAACTGGTGCCAGAAATACGCAATCTCAGTTATGATGAGAGGCTGAGGGAATTAGACTTACCATCACTCGAAGCTAGAAGAGTGAGGGGGGGATATGGTGACAGTCTTTAAATTCCTTCATGGTTATGATAGAGTGGATAGGGATCGATATTTTGATATGGCTGGCTCTAGAACTAGAGGTCATAGTTTGAAGCTTCGTAAGAAAACTTGTTTGCAGGATGTAAGGAAATACTTTTTCAGTGTAAGAGTAGTTGATAATTGGAATTCGCTAAGCGAGGAGGTAGTTCATCCTATCTCAATCCATAGTTTTAAGGACAGGTACGATAAGTATCACTAAGTATAAAATGGAAGCGATCAGGAGACGGGAAGATACGAGCATTGGGCTCTTTCCCGTAAACACAATTAGGTAATCACAATTAGGTAATCACACACACACACACACAGATAGATAGATAGATAGATACTTTATTGACCACAAAATACATCGATAAATTATATACATAGTATAGTAGATTAGTTACTCTCTTCAATAATACAAATCTCATATAAAAATATTAAAAGTTTAAATTGTAGTCCAAAAACTAAACCGTTATCAAATATAGATGGCATAACTGGCAATATGGAATGAGCAATTCAATGTAAAAAATAAACATGGACTCCATACCTTCATCGTTCAATACAATGCTAAAATATAATGAATTATCATACATACGGTATCAGGCGTGCATTGATCAGAATGCATTAAATGTTCCAAAGTATCAAAATTATGACTCTGCCTAAGTTGACCAGTGAGTGGACAATATTGAACCACGTGTCGTTCATTCTGTACATCACCACACATACACAAACGTTCCTCTGGCAGCAACCGCCCCCGCCCTCGCCTATTCCACCGCCCTGTCTCACACACCAATGAATGTCCACACACGCAAAAACGAGTAAATGACAGTCTGTGCAGTTCATTAATAGTGTGTCTTTGCTTATAAATATGATGTACGTCAAAAGATGGGTTAATTTCTTTATATATCTTACGTCTAGATGACTAACTGTTCCTAATCCCAGACACAACATCTCTCATCACAACACTCAGATCTACTGGCTCTTGTGAAATATATTCGCTCACCAATCTACCCGTAACATAATTCGCCTCAGTGACACACCTAATAGCAAATGAAAGCGGGTCACCTCGGTCCTCGGATCTTTCTTGCCACATTCTTTGAAAGAACTAATGCCATTTATATTTTACAAGATCTGGCAATGGAGGGTATCCAGATTCAACATAACAAACGTCACTACATGTTGTTCGCCTCACTCCCAGTAACTGTTTCAAACACCAATTGTACAACTTAATCATAGGCTTCAGATCCGAACACACCCACAACTCACATCCATAAAGCAGTGTTGACATAAGACAAGCATCAAAAACTCGTTTCTTCACTACGAAGGGAATATCGTTATTTTTCGTTATGAATGAAACAAATTTAAGTACATGGCACACCTTAGCATTAGCATGAGCTTAAGAGAGAGGATGGAAGCATCACTGAGATGGATGAAGAGATCTGCAAAGAACTGAACAAGGTGTTTCAGTCAGTATTTACAGTAGAATATACCCCTACCCCCTCAGATTGCAAAGATAGAAGCTCAAGGGCCGGTATTAGAGAATGTTAACCTTACAGCCACAGAGATATGCAAAGCGCTGATGGAGTTAGATGTTCATAAAGCTACAGGTCTTGATGACATATCCCCTCATGTACTTCAAAAATGCGCAAACTCAATATCAGTGGCACTAAGTATCATATTTAAAAAGTCACTGGAGTCAGGGGAGATTCCAAGATGCTGAAACAAGCAAACGTGATACCTATCTTCAAAAAGGGAAGGAGGGACACGGCTCTAAACTATAGACTAGTGTCCTTGACCAGCACAGTTTGCAAGGTTATGGAGAAACTACTAAGGAAACACATCTCTCTTCACTTGGAATCCTTCAACTTTTTGTCAGTGAGGCAACATGGCTTCAGAGAAGGTAGATCAACAGTAACAAACTTATTAGAATTTTATGATGAGGTAAGCCGAATCTTACAGGAAAGAGAGGGCTGGGCAGATTGCATATTCCTAGACTTCCAGAAAGCGTTTGACACTGTTCCACATGGGAGACTTATTAGGAAGCTGCAAGCAATGGCTACAATAGGTGGAAATGTCTTGGAATGTAAAAAAACTTACTTAGAAGGAAGAGGACAGAGGGTCAGAGTAAGACACTCAGTGTCTAAATGGAGAAGAGTTAGTAGTGGAGTTCCACAGGGTTCAGTTTTAAGGCCACTTTTGTTCCTTGTATATGTAAATGACCTACTAGAGTCTGTAAATTTTTTCATGAATATGTTTGCAGATGATGCAAAGATTGTGAAGAAAGTAAGAAACGAAAACAATGGTAGAGAACTTCAGGAAGATCTAAATAGTCTGCATGAGTGGTCAGAAAAGTAGCTAATGAAATTCAATACTTCAAAATGTAAGGTAATGAGAATGGGTACAAGTGCAAGAAGGCCCAAGCTTGACTACTCGATGGCTGGAGTACAACTTTAAGAGAGAGAAAATGAGAGAGATCTAGGAGTAAACATACTGGCAGATTTGTCTCCAGAAATACATATAAATGACATAGTAAGGGCAGCAAATGCCTTCTTATCAAATGTAAGGGTAGCCTTCAGGCACATGGACAAGGAAATGTTCAGAAATATATATGTAACCTATGTGAGGCCAAAACTCGTATATGCAGCCCCCTTTTGGAATCCGCACTTGAAAAAGCACACACCTAAGCTTGAAAAAGTTCAAAGACATGCCACGAAACTGGTGCCAGAAATACACAATCTCAGTTATGATGAGAGGCTGAGGGAATTAGACTTACCATCTCTCGAAGCTAGAAGATTGAAGGGATATATGGTGACAGTCTTTAAATTCCTTCATGGTTATGATAGAGTGGATAGGGATCGATATTTTGATATGGCTGGCTCTAGAACTAGAGGTCATAGTTTGAAGCTTCGTAAGAAAACTTCTTTGCAGGATGTAAGGAAATACTTTTTCAGTGTAAGAGTAGTTGATAATTGGAATTTGCTAGGTGAGGAGGTAGTTAATGCTATCTCAATCAATAGTTTTAAGGACAGGTATGATAAGTATCACTAAGTATAAAATGGAATCGATCAGGAGACGGGAAGATACGAGCTTTGGGCTCTTTCCCGTAAACACAATTAGGTAATTACACACACACACACACACACACACACACACACACACACACACACACACACACACACAATGAATACGTTTGCAGATGATGCAAAGATTGTGAAGAAAGTAAAAAACGAGAACAATGGTAGAGAACTTCAGGAGGATCTAAATAGTCTGCAAGAGTGGTCAGAAAAGTGGCTAATGAAATTCAATACTTCAAAATGTAAGGTAATGAGAATGGGTACAAGTGCAAGAAGACCCAACCTTGACTACTCGGTGGCTGAAGTACAACTTCAAGAGACAGAAAATGAGAGAGATCTAGGAGTAAATATATTGGCAGATTTGTCTCCAGAAATACATATACATGGCATAGTAAGGGCAGCATATGCCTTCTTATCAAATGTAAGGGTAGCCTTCAGGCACATGGACAAGGAAATGTTCAGAAATATTTATGTAACCTATGTGAGGCCAAAACTCGAATATGCAGCCCCCTATTGGAATCCACACTTGAAAAAGCACATAGCTAAGCTTGAAAAAGTTCAAAGACATGCCACGAAACTGGTGCCAGATATACACAATCTCAGTTATGATGAGAGGCTGAGGGAATTAGACTTACCATCTCTCGAAGCTAGAAGATTGAAGGGATATATGGTGACAGTCTTTAAATTCCTTCATGGTTATGATAGAGTGGATAGGGATCGATATTTTGATATGGCTGGCTCTAGAACTAGAGGTCATAGTTTGAAGCTTCGTAAGAAAACTTCTTTGCAGGATGTAAGGAAATACTTTTTCAGTGTAAGAGTAGTTGATAATTGGAATTTGCTAGGTGAGGAGGTAGTTAATGCTATCTCAATCAATAGTTTTAAGGACAGGTATGATAAGTATCACTAAGTATAAAATGGAATCGATCAGGAGACGGGAAGATACGAGCTTTGGGCTCTTTCCCGTAAACACAATTAGGTAATTACACACACACACACACACACACACACACACACACACACACACACACACACACAATGAATACGTTTGCAGATGATGCAAAGATTGTGAAGAAAGTAAAAAACGAGAACAATGGTAGAGAACTTCAGGAGGATCTAAATAGTCTGCAAGAGTGGTCAGAAAAGTGGCTAATGAAATTCAATACTTCAAAATGTAAGGTAATGAGAATGGGTACAAGTGCAAGAAGACCCAACCTTGACTACTCGGTGGCTGAAGTACAACTTCAAGAGACAGAAAATGAGAGAGATCTAGGAGTAAATATATTGGCAGATTTGTCTCCAGAAATACATATACATGGCATAGTAAGGGCAGCATATGCCTTCTTATCAAATGTAAGGGTAGCCTTCAGGCACATGGACAAGGAAATGTTCAGAAATATTTATGTAACCTATGTGAGGCCAAAACTCGAATATGCAGCCCCCTATTGGAATCCACACTTGAAAAAGCACATAGCTAAGCTTGAAAAAGTTCAAAGACATGCCACGAAACTGGTGCCAGATATACACAATCTCAGTTATGATGAGAGGCTGAGGGAATTAGACTTACCATCTCTCGAAGCTAGAAGATTGAAGGGATATATGGTGACAGTCTTTAAATTCCTTCATGGTTATGATAGAGTGGATAGGGATCGATATTTTGATATGGCTGGCTCTAGAACTAGAGGTCATAGTTTGAAGCTTCGTAAGAAAACTTCTTTGCAGGATGTAAGGAAATACTTTTTCAGTGTAAGAGTAGTTGATAATTGGAATTTGCTAGGTGAGGAGGTAGTTAATGCTATCTCAATCAATAGTTTTAAGGACAGGTATGATAAGTATCACTAAGTATAAAATGGAATCGATCAGGAGACGGGAAGATACGAGCTTTGGGCTCTTTCCCGTAAACACAATTAGGTAATTACACACACACACACACACACACACACACACACACACACACACACACAATGAATACGTTTGCAGATGATGCAAAGATTGTGAAGAAAGTAAAAAACGAGAACAATGGTAGAGAACTTCAGGAGGATCTAAATAGTCTGCAAGAGTGGTCAGAAAAGTGGCTAATGAAATTCAATACTTCAAAATGTAAGGTAATGAGAATGGGTACAAGTGCAAGAAGACCCAAGCTTGACTACTCGGTGGCTGAAGTACAACTTCAAGAGACAGAAAATGAGAGAGATCTAGGAGTAAATATATTGGCAGATTTGTCTCCAGAAATACATATACATGGCATAGTAAGGGCAGCATATGCCTTCTTATCAAATATAAGGGTAGCCTTCAGGCACATGGACAAGGAAATGTTCAGAAATATTTATGTAACCTATGTGAGGCCAAAACTCGAATATGCAGCCCCCTATTGGAATCCACACTTGAAAAAGCACATAGCTAAGCTTGAAAAAGTTCAAAGACATGCCACGAAACTGGTGCCAGATATACACAATCTCAGTTATGATGAGAGGCTGAGGGAATTAGAGTTACCATCACTCGAAGCTAAAAGATTGAGGGGGGATATGGTGACAGTCTTTAAATTCCTTCATGGTTATAATAGAGTGGATAGGGATCGATATTTTGATATGGCTGGCTCTAGAACTAGAGGTTATAGTTTAAAGCTTCGTAAGAAAACTTGTTTGCAGGATGTAAGGAAATACTTTTTCAGTGTAAGAGTAGTTGATAATTGGAATTGGCTAAGCGAGGAGGTAGTTAATGCTATCTCAATCCATAGTTTTAAGGACAGGTATGATAAGTATCACTAAGTATAAAATGGAAGCGATCAGGAGACGGGAAGATACGAGCTTTGGGCTCTTTTCCGTAAACACAATTAGGTAAGTAAAATTAGGTAAATACACACACACACACACACAGAGGAGCTGAATATGGAAAATGATGCCCTGAAATCTTCCTTTGCTGATGCACTAAAGGAGAATGTGGCAGTAAAAGAGGCTGTAAGGTGGTGGCACACGAAAACATACGAACAGTTGACTATAAAGAGACAGTAATCGAAAAAATTAAAGACGTTGTGATAGAAAGGGCAAACCCACTCATCAGACAGGCACTTGATAAAGAGAAGACAGTGATAATCTCAGGCATAAGCGAATCCCAGGAGCCAACATGGCAGGGGAGACTTGATGAAAATAAAGCTAGAGTTGTAGACCTGATAAGAAAGCTTGGAGTAGTTTGTGGTTCTGAGGATATTGTAAACATACACCAACTAGGCAAATATTCGAGGGAAGGAAAGCCGAGACCAACAAAAGAAACCTTTGAGAGAGGGGAAACATGTAGGGAAATATTGTTGAGGAATAAAAGTCTAAAAGACCTTCAAGAATTCAAGGAGGTGTTCATTAGACGATACAGAACACAGGAAGAGATGGGAAAGATAAAAAACTTGTTGCAAGAGGCAAGAAGGTTAAATGAGGAAAGAAATGAAGGAGAGAAGAAAAATTTTCATTTCAGAGTTCTTCCTGACAAAGGGGAGATAAAGAAGATAATGACAGAAGATCAAGGGATGGGGCCTCATTACGATTGTTATACACAAATGCTGATGGATTAGCTGGTAAGGCAGTAGAATTAAAAGATAGGATTCACAACAGTAAGGCAGATATAGTAGCAAGTACAGAGACTAAGTTGAGTGAGGACATAAACAGTGTCACAGTTTTTCCTAAGGGCTTCAGAATATTAAGGGTTGAAAGATCTGAGAGGACTGGTGGAGGGATAGCACTGCTCATAAGTGAAAGGATTCAAGTTGAAGAAATAAACTTGGGTATTGAAAGTGAGTTCAAGGAATTTCTTGTTGCTCGCATAAATACTGGGTCAGAGAGCATTATAATAACTGTTGTATATAACCCACCAAGGAACCGGAATAGGCTAGAAGTTTATGAGGAAAGTCATATAGGTACTATTGAAGTCATAAACTCAGTTGTTAACATGGCAAAGGAGAGAATATGTAGGATTTTGATTATGGGAGATTTTAATCATAAAGAGATAGATTGGATAAATCTTGACCCACACAGTGGTGAGGACTCATTCGGGGCAAGATTCCTAGATGGCATACAAGGGAATTTCCTACACCAGCATGTAATGGAACCAACGAGGGCCTGGGGTGGGGATGAGCCTTCACTACTTGATCTAGTATTCACAGATAATGTGTTGGATATGGAAAAAATTGAGTATGAACCACTAATTGGAAAGAGTGACCACTGTGTGTTGCTGATGGAGTATATCATTGAAGATATTCTGCCTGAGACTAGAGGCATTGAGGACATGAGGAGGAACTATCCGAAAGGAGATTACATCAAAATGAATGAGCTTTTTGCAGTTACTGACTGAAGAGCCTTATTTTACAACAAATCTGTACAAGAAATGTATGACATATTTTGTGAGAAATATGGGAAGATAGTAGATTGCTGCATACCGGTCACCAAAGTTGGTATAATTCATGCCAGAGAGAAATGGTTCGATAATGAGTGTAAGAGTGGAGTGAAGAGACAAATGCTGGAAAAGGTATAGGAGGAGAAAAAACATAAATACCTGGCAAACCTACAAAAGAGCAAGAAATGACTACCTAAGTAAAAGGAGAGGCAGAGAGAGACTATGAGAGGGACATCACCAGGAAGGCTAAAGAAAATCCCAAGCTTTTCCACAGCTTTATCAGAGGAAAACTGAAGGTAAAAGAACAGGTTTTAAGGCTAAAGAGAGCGGATGGAAGCATCACTGAGACGGATGAAGAGATCTGCAAAGAATTGAACAAGGAGTTTCAGTCAGTATTTACAGTAGAAAATACCCCACCCCCTCAGATTGCAGAGATAGAAGCTCAAGGTCCAGTATTAGAGAACATCAACCTTACAGCCACAGAGGTATGCAAAGCGCTGATGGATTTAGATGTTTATAAGCTACAGGTCCTGATGACATATCCCCTCATGTACTTCCAAAATGCGCAAACTCAATATCAGTGGCACTAAGTATCATATTTAAAAAGTCACTGGAGTCAGGGGAGATTCCAAGATGCTGGAAACAAGTTTCCTTGACCAGCATAGTTTGCAAAGTTATGGAGAAACTACTAAGGAAACATATCTCTCTTCACTTGGAATCCTTCAACTTTTTGTCAGTGAGGCAACATGGCTTCAGAGAAGGTAGATCAACAGTAACAAACTTATTAGAATTTTATGATGAGGTAAGCCGAATCTTACAGGAAAGAGAGGGCTGGGCAGACTGCATATTCCTAGACTTCCAGAAAGCGTTTGACACTGTTCCACATGGGAGACTTATTAGGAAGCTGCAAGCAATGGTTACAATAGGTGGAAATGTCTTGGAATGGATAAAAACTTACTTAGAAGGAAGGGAACAGAGGGTTAGAGTAAGACACTCAATGTCTAAATGGAGAAGAGTTAGTAGTGGAGTTCCACGGGGTTCAGTTCTAGGGCCACTTTTGTTCCTTGTATATGTAAATGACCTACCAGAGTCTGTAAATTTTTTCATGAATATGTTTGCAGATGATGCAAAGATTGTGAAGAAAGTAAAAAACGAGAACAATGGTAGAGAACTTCAGGATGATCTAAATAGTCTGCATGAGTGGTCAGAAAAGTGGCTAATGAAATTCAATACTTCAAAATGTAAGGTAATGAGAATGGGTACAAGTGCAAGAAGGCCCAAGCTTGACTACTCGGTGGCTGGAGTACAATTTCAAGAGACAGAAAATGAGAGAGATCTAGGAGTAAACATACTGGCAGATTTGTCTCCAGAAATACATATAAATGGCATAGTAAGGGCAGCATATGCATTCTTATCAAATGTAAGGGTAGCCTTCAGGCACATGGACAAGGAAATGTTCAGAAATATTTATGTAACCTATGTGAGGCCAAAACTCGAATATGCAGCCCCCTTTTGGAATCCACACTTGAAAAAGCACATAGCTAAGCTTGAAAAAGTGCCAGAAATACACAATCTCAGTTATGATGAGAGGCTGAGGGAATTAGACTTACCATCACTCGAAACTAGAATATTGAAGGGGGATGTGGTGACAGTCTTTAAATTCCTTCATGGTTATGATAGAGTGGATAGGGATCGATATTTTGATATGGCTGGCTCTAGAGCTAGAGGTCACAGTTTGAAGCTTCGTAAGAAAATTTCTTTGCAGGATGTAAGGAAATACTTTTTCAGTGTTAGAGTAGTTGATAATTGGAATTCGCTTATTGAGGAGGTAGTTAATGCTATCTCAATCCATAGTTTTAAGGAAAGGTATGATAAGTATCACTAAGTATAAAATGGAAGCGATCAGGAGTCGGGAAGATACGAGCTTTGGGCTCTTTCCCGTAAACACAATTAGGTAAGTGCATATATAAGTACAAACTGATAGCATACAGCACTAAATAGTAAGGAAGCCCATCAGTGAAACAAAACTTATAAAACAATGCTATATTTTGGATCCCAACTGGATCCCTTCTCAAATTGTGCTTGAGAAGGGATCCAGTTAGGATCCAAAATATAGCATTGTTTAATAAATTTTGTTTCACTGATGGGCTTCCTTACTATATATATACTGCATATACAGTGTTCCCCCCCATACCGCGGTAGTTCGGTTCCGGGACCCGGTGCGAACCAGGAAATCCGCGGAGTAGGATCAGCCTATATGTACATAGATATTTTAATATATTTTTATGCTTACACTGTATAAACCCTCCCTGTACTGTTGAAAAAACACCCTTTACATTATAAATAACAGCAAGCAAAGTAATTTTTTATGAAAGTGATAGGAAAACTTACTGTGAATGAGGTGATGATGACTTGACATACATAGGTACAGTATTTTACAATAATTTTTACGTTTACGTAAAATAGCGGCCGACATCCACAAACTTTTTTCTTTCTTTCAACATATCTAAGAGTTTCACTTTATCTACAATGGTTAACATCTTCCTTTGCCGCTTAGGCTCACTACAAGAAGCCTTAGAAGATGAAGGATGCTTGGGAGGCATTGCAAAGGTTAAAATATACGAGTAAAAAAATCACAAGCAAAACATATTAATAATAATAAGCACAACGTGAATGGCGCACACGAGTGAGGCGAGACAATGGAAGATGTTGGAAGCCTTTGTCCGAAAGGCTGATAGCGGTATCGTATTTTACATGTTGCAACACTGTTAGTATTTATGTTTTTTACTATTTTTTACTCTTTTATTATTCTTAGGCTAAGAAATACGTTTTTTTATCAATAAAATCACGAAACTACTGGAAATATAAATATTTATGCTAGGTCACGTAGCTGCGACCCCAAACATTGTACGCTA
>JAXCGZ010009687.1:0-40000 GCA_037179515.1 Halocaridina rubra
ACTCGGTTCATATTACAGTTTCCCCCAACCTCTCAAGTGGTCTTTTCACATTTAATTCAAATCTCAATCTCATTCGGGACCAACGATAATCAAATAAGCAAATTACCATATGTGAAAACATGAATAATTATTAACCCTACCGGGACTTGAACCTTGGACACATAATTACTGTGCCAAGGTACTAGCAGCTACACCACAGGTCTTAAAGGGGAAGCAAACTTTACAGCTATATTTGTGCTAACAGAAAAAAAAAAAAACATGCCTCTATGTGATTACCTAATCGTGATTACCTAATTGTGTTTACGGGAAAGAGCCCAAAGCTCGTATCTTCCCGTCTCCTGATGGGTTCCATTTTGTAATTAGTGATACTTATCATATCTGTCCTTAAAACTATGGATTGAGATAGCATTAACTAACTCCTCGCTTAGCGAATTCCAGTTATCAACTACTCTTACACTGAAAAAGTATTTCCTTACATCCTGCAAATTAGTTTTCTTACGAAGCTTCAAACTATGACCTCTAGTTCTAGAGCCAGCCATATCAAAATATCGATCCCTATCCACTCTATCATAACCATGAAGGAATTTAAAGACTGTCACCATATCCCCCCTCACTCTTCTAGCTTCGAGTGATGGTAAGTCTAATTCCCTCAGCCTCTCATCATAACTGAGATTGCGTATTTCTGGCACCAGTTTCGTGGCATGTCTTTGAACTTTTTCAAGCTTAGCTATGTGCTTTTTCAAGTGTGGAGTCCAAAAGGGGGCTGCATATTCGAGTTTTGGCCTCACATAGGTTACATAAATATTTCTGAACATTTCCTTGTCCATGTGCCTGAAGGCTACCCTTACATTTGATAAGAATGCATATGCTGCCCTTACTATGCCATTTATATGTATTTCTGGAGACAAATCTGCCAGTATGTTTACTCCTAGATCTCTCTCATTTTCTGTCTCTTGAAGTTGTACTCCAGCCACCGAGTAGTCAAGCTTGGGCCTTCTTGCACTTGTACCCATTCTCATTACCTTACATTTTGAAGTATTGAATTTCATTAGCCACTTTTCTGACCACTCATGCAGATTATTTAGATCCTCCTGAAGTTCTCTACCATTGTTCTCGTTTTTTACTTTCTTCACAATCTTTGCATCATCTGCAAACAGATGTGTGTGCTTTTGCGTGCTTGTGCCACTACATATTTGTAATTACCTAATTGTGTTGCGGAAAATAGTCCAATGCTTGTAAATCCCCGCCTCTTCGCCGGTTCCATTTTTTATACTCAATTATGTATATAATAGTGGCCCTTTAAGCTATGAATTAAGTTAGCATTAACAACCTCCTTGCTTAGCAAATTCCAAGAATCAACTATTCTTACACTAAAAAAGTACTTCCTTGCATCCTGCAAGGAGGTTTTCATACGGGGCTTCAAACTATGACCTCTAGTTCTATAGCCACCCATATCAAAATATTTATCCCTAGCCACTCTCTCAAAATCATGAAGGAATGTAAAAACCGTCACCATATCCCCTCTCATTGTTCTAGCTTCGAGTGATGGTAAATCTAATTCCTTCAATCTCTCCTCATAACTGAGATTGCATATTACTGGCACCAGTTTCGTGGCATGTCTTTGAACTTTTTCCAGTTTATTTATATACATTTTCAAGTGTGGGTTCCAAAAGGGAGCTGCATATTCAAGATTTACCCTCACATAAGTTACTTAAATATACATGAACATTTCCTTGTCCATGTGTTTGAAAGTTACCTTTACATTAGCAAAGAGAGGATATGCAGGCCTTACTATGCCATTTATATCCATTGCTGGAGACAAATCTGTAATATGTTTACTCCTAGATCTCTCTCATTCTCAGCCTCTTGAAGTTCTGCCCCATCTATTGAGCATCCAGGCTTTGGTCTTTTCGTACTTGTACCCATTCTCATTACTTTACATTTTGAAGTACTGAATATCATTAGCCCCTTTTCTGATCACTCATGCATACTATTTAGGTGTTCTTGAAGTACTCTATCATTGTTCTTGTCTAATAATTTCTTCACAATCTTTGCATCATATGCAAACATATTCAAGAATGAATTTACAGACTCTGATAAATCCTTTACTTATACAAGAGGCAAAAGCGGCTCTAAAAGTGAATTCTGTGGAATGCCACTACTTACCCTTTTCCTGTCAAATACTGAGTGTCTTACTCTAATCCTTTGTTCCCTTTCTGTTTAGTAAGTTTTTATGCATTCCAAGATATGTTCACCTATTCTTGCCATTTTCTGCAGCTGCCTAATGTGTGACCCTATCAAATACCTTCTGCAAATCTAAGAATATGTAATCTGCGCAGCCCTCTCTTTCCTGTACTATCTGGCATCCCTCATCACAAAATTTTAATAATTTTGTTACTGATGATCTACCTTCTCTGATGCCATGTTGTCGCACTGACAAAGAGTTGAAAGATTCCAAATAAAGAGAGATGTGTGTTCTTAGTAGTTTCTCCATAACTTTGCAAACTTTGCTTGTCAAGGATATAGATGTATTGTTTAGAGCTTTATCTCTCCTTCCCATTTTCAAGATAGGTACAACGTTTCTAGCATCTTGGAGTCTCCCCAGATTCCAGCGACTTTTTAAATATGATGCATAGTGCCATAAATATTGATTTAGCGCATTTTTCAAGTACGTAAGGTGACATGTCATCAGGACCTGTAGCTTTATGGGCATCTAACTCAACAGCGCTCTGCATACCTCTGTAGCTGTAAAATGATGTTCTCTATTATTGGCCCATGATCTCTTATCTCTGCAATCTGAAGGGGTTTAGTATTTTGTACTGTAAATGGTGACTGAAACTCCTAGTTCAATTCTTCACAGTTCTTTTCATCTGTCTCAGTGATGCTTCCATCCGCTCTCTTTAACTTCAAAACCTCTTCTTTGACCTACAGTTTTCCTCTGAAAAAGCTGTGGAAAAGTTTGGGATTTTCTTTAGCTTTCCTGGTAATATCACTTTCATGATCACTCTCTGCCTCTCTTCTCTTGCTTAGGTAATCATTTCTTGCTTGTTTGTAAGTCTGCCTGCCAATTATGTCTTTTATCCTCCTATAACTATTCAAACATTTGTCTCGCCACTCCTTTCCTCTCTTACACTCATTATTGAACCATTTCTCTCTGGCATGAATAACTCCTATTTTGCTGGAAGGTATCCAACAAGTAACTATCTTCCCATATTCCCCACAAAAGATTTCATGCTTGTCTTATGCAGATTGTTGCTAAATAAGGTCATCTAGCCAATAACTGCAAATACATCATCAATTTTGTTGTAATCTTCTTTTGGATACTTCCTTCTCTTGTCCTTCTCAGTACCCCTACTTTCAGGCAGATCATCTTCAATAAAATACTCCATCAACAACACACAGCGGTCACTCTTTCCAATCCGTGGTTCATTACTCAATTTTGTCAGTATCCAATACATTCTCTGTGAATATTAGATCGAGCAGTGATCGCTCATCCCCACAACTGGTCCTAGTTGGTTCAAATACATTTGGTGAAGAAACTTTCCTTGTACACAATCTAACAATCTTGCCCCAAATGAATCCTCCCCCTGTGCAAGTCAAGAACAGTCCAATTTATCTTTCTTTGAGTAATGTTAACAACTGAATTTTTAACTTCAATAGTACCTACGTGATTTGCCTCATTGTTGGTTCCTTGGTGGGTTATATACAATGGCTATTATAATGCTCTTTTACCTACTTTTTTTGCGAGCAACAAGTAATTCCTTGAACTCACTTTCTATGGCAAAGTATATTTATTCAACCTGACACCATTAACTTATGAGAAATGCTATCCCTTCACAAATCTTCTCAGATCTTTCAACCCTTAATATTCTGCAGTAACTGCTACTATATCTGCCTTACTGTTTTGAATCCTATCCTGTAATTGTACTGCCTTGCCAGCTACCCCATCAGCATTTGTGTGTGTTTTGAGTGTGTGTATGTGTCTTTGTGAGCAAAACTAGGTCGTTTGAGCTCCTTCTCTCTCTCTCTCTCTCTCCTCCTCTCTCTCTCTCTCTCTCTCTCTCTCTCTCTCTCTCTCTCTCTCTCTCTCTCTCTCTCTCTCTCTCTCTCTCTCTCCTCTCTCTCTCTCTCTTACAGTTATATCTGCTATACTAGGAATGAACGCATTCTATCTGAATGCCACTCGGTTCATATTACAGTTTCCCCCAACCTCTCAAGTGGTCTTTTCACATTTAATTCAAATCTCAATCTCATTCGGGACCAACGATAATCAAATAAGCAAATTACCATATGTGAAAACATGAATAATTATTAACCCTACCGGGACTTGAACCTTGGACACATAATTACTGTGCCAAGGTACTAGCAGCTACACCACAGGTCTTAAAGGGGAAGCAAACTTTACAGCTATATTTGTGCTAACAGAAAAAAAAAAAACATGCCTCTATGTGATTACCTAATCGTGATTACCTAATTGTGTTTACGGGAAAGAGCCCAAAGCTCGTATCTTCCCGTCTCCTGATGGGTTCCATTTTGTAATTAGTGATACTTATCATATCTGTCCTTAAAACTATGGATTGAGATAGCATTAACTAACTCCTCGCTTAGCGAATTCCAGTTATCAACTACTCTTACACTGAAAAAGTATTTCCTTACATCCTGCAAATTAGTTTTCTTACGAAGCTTCAAACTATGACCTCTAGTTCTAGAGCCAGCCATATCAAAATATCGATCCCTATCCACTCTATCATAACCATGAAGGAATTTAAAGACTGTCACCATATCCCCCCTCACTCTTCTAGCTTCGAGTGATGGTAAGTCTAATTCCCTCAGCCTCTCATCATAACTGAGATTGCGTATTTCTGGCACCAGTTTCGTGGCATGTCTTTGAACTTTTTCAAGCTTAGCTATGTGCTTTTTCAAGTGTGGAGTCCAAAAGGGGGCTGCATATTCGAGTTTTGGCCTCACATAGGTTACATAAATATTTCTGAACATTTCCTTGTCCATGTGCCTGAAGGCTACCCTTACATTTGATAAGAATGCATATGCTGCCCTTACTATGCCATTTATATGTATTTCTGGAGACAAATCTGCCAGTATGTTTACTCCTAGATCTCTCTCATTTTCTGTCTCTTGAAGTTGTACTCCAGCCACCGAGTAGTCAAGCTTGGGCCTTCTTGCACTTGTACCCATTCTCATTACCTTACATTTTGAAGTATTGAATTTCATTAGCCACTTTTCTGACCACTCATGCAGATTATTTAGATCCTCCTGAAGTTCTCTACCATTGTTCTCGTTTTTTACTTTCTTCACAATCTTTGCATCATCTGCAAACAGATGTGTGTGCTTTTGCGTGCTTGTGCCACTACATATTTGTAATTACCTAATTGTGTTGCGGAAAATAGTCCAATGCTTGTAAATCCCCGCCTCTTCGCCGGTTCCATTTTTTATACTCAATTATGTATATAATAGTGGCCCTTTAAGCTATGAATTAAGTTAGCATTAACAACCTCCTTGCTTAGCAAATTCCAAGAATCAACTATTCTTACACTAAAAAAGTACTTCCTTGCATCCTGCAAGGAGGTTTTCATACGGGGCTTCAAACTATGACCTCTAGTTCTATAGCCACCCATATCAAAATATTTATCCCTAGCCACTCTCTCAAAATCATGAAGGAATGTAAAAACCGTCACCATATCCCCTCTCATTGTTCTAGCTTCGAGTGATGGTAAATCTAATTCCTTCAATCTCTCCTCATAACTGAGATTGCATATTACTGGCACCAGTTTCGTGGCATGTCTTTGAACTTTTTCCAGTTTATTTATATACATTTTCAAGTGTGGGTTCCAAAAGGGAGCTGCATATTCAAGATTTACCCTCACATAAGTTACTTAAATATACATGAACATTTCCTTGTCCATGTGTTTGAAAGTTACCTTTACATTAGCAAAGAGAGGATATGCAGGCCTTACTATGCCATTTATATCCATTGCTGGAGACAAATCTGTAATATGTTTACTCCTAGATCTCTCTCATTCTCAGCCTCTTGAAGTTCTGCCCCATCTATTGAGCATCCAGGCTTTGGTCTTTTCGTACTTGTACCCATTCTCATTACTTTACATTTTGAAGTACTGAATATCATTAGCCCCTTTTCTGATCACTCATGCATACTATTTAGGTGTTCTTGAAGTACTCTATCATTGTTCTTGTCTAATAATTTCTTCACAATCTTTGCATCATATGCAAACATATTCAAGAATGAATTTACAGACTCTGATAAATCCTTTACTTATACAAGAGGCAAAAGCGGCTCTAAAAGTGAATTCTGTGGAATGCCACTACTTACCCTTTTCCTGTCAAATACTGAGTGTCTTACTCTAATCCTTTGTTCCCTTTCTGTTTAGTAAGTTTTTATGCATTCCAAGATATGTTCACCTATTCTTGCCATTTTCTGCAGCTGCCTAATGTGTGACCCTATCAAATACCTTCTGCAAATCTAAGAATATGTAATCTGCGCAGCCCTCTCTTTCCTGTACTATCTGGCATCCCTCATCACAAAATTTTAATAATTTTGTTACTGATGATCTACCTTCTCTGATGCCATGTTGTCGCACTGACAAAGAGTTGAAAGATTCCAAATAAAGAGAGATGTGTGTTCTTAGTAGTTTCTCCATAACTTTGCAAACTTTGCTTGTCAAGGATATAGATGTATTGTTTAGAGCTTTATCTCTCCTTCCCATTTTCAAGATAGGTACAACGTTTCTAGCATCTTGGAGTCTCCCCAGATTCCAGCGACTTTTTAAATATGATGCATAGTGCCATAAATATTGATTTAGCGCATTTTTCAAGTACGTAAGGTGACATGTCATCAGGACCTGTAGCTTTATGGGCATCTAACTCAACAGCGCTCTGCATACCTCTGTAGCTGTAAAATGATGTTCTCTATTATTGGCCCATGATCTCTTATCTCTGCAATCTGAAGGGGTTTAGTATTTTGTACTGTAAATGGTGACTGAAACTCCTAGTTCAATTCTTCACAGTTCTTTTCATCTGTCTCAGTGATGCTTCCATCCGCTCTCTTTAACTTCAAAACCTCTTCTTTGACCTACAGTTTTCCTCTGAAAAAGCTGTGGAAAAGTTTGGGATTTTCTTTAGCTTTCCTGGTAATATCACTTTCATGATCACTCTCTGCCTCTCTTCTCTTGCTTAGGTAATCATTTCTTGCTTGTTTGTAAGTCTGCCTGCCAATTATGTCTTTTATCCTCCTATAACTATTCAAACATTTGTCTCGCCACTCCTTTCCTCTCTTACACTCATTATTGAACCATTTCTCTCTGGCATGAATAACTCCTATTTTGCTGGAAGGTATCCAACAAGTAACTATCTTCCCATATTCCCCACAAAAGATTTCATGCTTGTCTTATGCAGATTGTTGCTAAATAAGGTCATCTAGCCAATAACTGCAAATACATCATCAATTTTGTTGTAATCTTCTTTTGGATACTTCCTTCTCTTGTCCTTCTCAGTACCCCTACTTTCAGGCAGATCATCTTCAATAAAATACTCCACCAACAACACACAGCGGTCACTCTTTCCAATCCGTGGTTCATTACTCAATTTTGTCAGTATCCAATACATTCTCTGTGAATATTAGATCGAGCAGTGATCGCTCATCCCCACAACTGGTCCTAGTTGGTTCAAATACATTTGGTGAAGAAACTTTCCTTGTACACAATCTAACAATCTTGCCCCAAATGAATCCTCCCCCTGTGCAAGTCAAGAACAGTCCAATTTATCTTTCTTTGAGTAATGTTAACAACTGAATTTTTAACTTCAATAGTACCTACGTGATTTGCCTCATTGTTGGTTCCTTGGTGGGTTATATACAATGGCTATTATAATGCTCTTTTACCTACTTTTTTTGCGAGCAACAAGTAATTCCTTGAACTCACTTTCTATGGCAAAGTATATTTATTCAACCTGACACCATTAACTTATGAGAAATGCTATCCCTTCACAAATCTTCTCAGATCTTTCAACCCTTAATATTCTGCAGTAACTGCTACTATATCTGCCTTACTGTTTTGAATCCTATCCTGTAATTGTACTGCCTTGCCAGCTACCCCATCAGCATTTGTGTGTGTTTTGAGTGTGTGTATGTGTCTTTGTGAGCAAAACTAGGTCGTTTGAGCCTCCTTCTCTCTCTCTCTCTCTCTCTCTCTCTCTCTCTCTCTCTCTCTCTCTCTCTCTCTCTCTCTCTCTCTCTCTCTCTCTCTCTCTCTCTCTCTCTCTTACAGTTATATCTGCTATACTAGGAATGAACGCATTCTATCTGAATGCCACTCGGTTCATATTACAGTTTCCCCCAACCTCTCAAGTGGTCTTTTCACATTTAATTCATATCTCAATCTCATTCGGGACCAACGATAATCAAATAAGCAAATTACCATATGTGAAAACATGAATAATTATTAACCCTACCGGGACTTGAACCTTGGACACATAATTACTGTGCCAAGGTACTAGCAGCTACACCACAGGTCTTAAAGAGGAAGCAAACTTTACAGCTATATTTGTGCTAACAGAAAAAAAAAAAACATGCCTCTATGTGATTACCTAATCGTGATTACCTAATTGTGTTTACGGGAAAGAGCCCAAAGCTCGTATCTTCCCGTCTCCTGATGGGTTCCATTTTGTAATTAGTGATACTTATCATATCTGTCCTTAAAACTATGGATTGAGATAGCATTAACTAACTCCTCGCTTAGCGAATTCCAGTTATCAACTACTCTTACACTGAAAAAGTATTTCCTTACATCCTGCAAATTAGTTTTCTTACGAAGCTTCAAACTATGACCTCTAGTTCTAGAGCCAGCCATATCAAAATATCGATCCCTATCCACTCTATCATAACCATGAAGGAATTTAAAGACTGTCACCATATCCCCCCTCACTCTTCTAGCTTCGAGTGATGGTAAGTCTAATTCCCTCAGCCTCTAATCATAACTGAGATTGCGTATTTCTGGCACCAGTTTCGTGGCATGTCTTTGAACTTTTTCAAGCTTAGCTATGTGCTTTTTCAAGTGTGGAGTCCAAAAGGGGCTGCATATTCGAGTTTTGGCCTCACATAGGTTACATAAATATTTCTGAACATTTCCTTGTCCATGTGCCTGAAGGCTACCCTTACATTTGATAAGAATGCATATGCTGCCCTTACTATGCCATTTATATGTATTTCTGGAGACAAATCTGCCAGTATGTTTACTCCTAGATCTCTCTCATTTTCTGTCTCTTGAAGTTGTACTCCAGCCACCGAGTAGTCAAGCTTGGGCCTTCTTGCACTTGTACCCATTCTCATTACCTTACATTTTGAAGTATTGAATTTCATTAGCCACTTTTCTGACCACTCATGCAGATTATTTAGATCCTCCTGAAGTTCTCTACCATTGTTCTCGTTTTTTACTTTCTTCACAATCTTTGCATCATCTGCAAACAGATGTGTGTGCTTTTGCGTGCTTGTGCCACTACATATTTGTAATTACCTAATTGTGTTGCGGAAAATAGTCCAATGCTTGTAAATCCCCGCCTCTTCGCCGGTTCCATTTTTTATACTCAATTATGTATATAATAGTGGCCCTTTAAGCTATGAATTAAGTTAGCATTAACAACCTCCTTGCTTAGCAAATTCCAAGAATCAACTATTCTTACACTAAAAAAGTACTTCCTTGCATCCTGCAAGGAGGTTTTCATACGGGGCTTCAAACTATGACCTCTAGTTCTATAGCCACCCATATCAAAATATTTATCCCTAGCCACTCTCTCAAAATCATGAAGGAATGTAAAAACCGTCACCATATCCCCTCTCATTGTTCTAGCTTCGAGTGATGGTAAATCTAATTCCTTCAATCTCTCCTCATAACTGAGATTGCATATTACTGGCACCAGTTTCGTGGCATGTCTTTGAACTTTTTCCAGTTTATTTATATACATTTTCAAGTGTGGGTTCCAAAAGGGAGCTGCATATTCAAGATTTACCCTCACATAAGTTACTTAAATATACATGAACATTTCCTTGTCCATGTGTTTGAAAGTTACCTTTACATTAGCAAAGAGAGGATATGCAGGCCTTACTATGCCATTTATATCCATTGCTGGAGACAAATCTGTAATATGTTTACTCCTAGATCTCTCTCATTCTCAGCCTCTTGAAGTTCTGCCCCATCTATTGAGCATCCAGGCTTTGGTCTTTTCGTACTTGTACCCATTCTCATTACTTTACATTTTGAAGTACTGAATATCATTAGCCCCTTTTCTGATCACTCATGCATACTATTTAGGTGTTCTTGAAGTACTCTATCATTGTTCTTGTCTAATAATTTCTTCACAATCTTTGCATCATATGCAAACATATTCAAGAATGAATTTACAGACTCTGATAAATCCTTTACTTATACAAGAGGCAAAAGCGGCTCTAAAAGTGAATTCTGTGGAATGCCACTACTTACCCTTTTCCTGTCAAATACTGAGTGTCTTACTCTAATCCTTTGTTCCCTTTCTGTTTAGTAAGTTTTTATGCATTCCAAGATATGTTCACCTATTCTTGCCATTTTTCTGCAGCTGCCTAATGTGTGACCCTATCAAATACCTTCTGCAAATCTAAGAATATGTAATCTGCGCAGCCCTCTCTTTCCTGTACTATCTGGCATCCCTCATCACAAAATTTTAATAATTTTGTTACTGATGATCTACCTTCTCTGATGCCATGTTGTCGCACTGACAAAGAGTTGAAAGATTCCAAATAAAGAGAGATGTGTGTTCTTAGTAGTTTCTCCATAACTTTGCAAACTTTGCTTGTCAAGGATATAGATGTATTGTTTAGAGCTTTATCTCTCCTTCCCATTTTCAAGATAGGTACAACGTTTCTAGCATCTTGGAGTCTCCCCAGATTCCAGCGACTTTTTAAATATGATGCATAGTGCCATAAATATTGATTTAGCGCATTTTTCAAGTACGTAAGGTGACATGTCATCAGGACCTGTAGCTTTATGGGCATCTAACTCAACAGCGCTCTGCATACCTCTGTAGCTGTAAAATGATGTTCTCTATTATTGGCCCATGATCTCTTATCTCTGCAATCTGAAGGGGTTTAGTATTTTGTACTGTAAATGGTGACTGAAACTCCTAGTTCAATTCTTCACAGTTCTTTTCATCTGTCTCAGTGATGCTTCCATCCGCTCTCTTTAACTTCAAAACCTCTTCTTTGACCTACAGTTTTCCTCTGAAAAAGCTGTGGAAAAGTTTGGGATTTTCTTTAGCTTTCCTGGTAATATCACTTTCATGATCACTCTCTGCCTCTCTTCTCTTGCTTAGGTAATCATTTCTTGCTTGTTTGTAAGTCTGCCTGCCAATTATGTCTTTTATCCTCCTATAACTATTCAAACATTTGTCTCGCCACTCCTTTCCTCTCTTACACTCATTATTGAACCATTTCTCTCTGGCATGAATAACTCCTATTTTGCTGGAAGGTATCCAACAAGTAACTATCTTCCCATATTCCCCACAAAAGATTTCATGCTTGTCTTATGCAGATTGTTGCTAAATAAGGTCATCTAGCCAATAACTGCAAATACATCATCAATTTTGTTGTAATCTTCTTTTGGATACTTCCTTCTCTTGTCCTTCTCAGTACCCCTACTTTCAGGCAGATCATCTTCAATAAAATACTCCATCAACAACACACAGCGGTCACTCTTTCCAATCCGTGGTTCATTACTCAATTTTGTCAGTATCCAATACATTCTCTGTGAATATTAGATCGAGCAGTGATCGCTCATCCCCACAACTGGTCCTAGTTGGTTCAAATACATTTGGTGAAGAAACTTTCCTTGTACACAATCTAACAATCTTGCCCCAAATGAATCCTCCCCCTGTGCAAGTCAAGAACAGTCCAATTTATCTTTCTTTGAGTAATGTTAACAACTGAATTTTTAACTTCAATAGTACCTACGTGATTTGCCTCATTGTTGGTTCCTTGGTGGGTTATATACAATGGCTATTATAATGCTCTTTTACCTACTTTTTTTGCGAGCAACAAGTAATTCCTTGAACTCACTTTCTATGGCAAAGTATATTTATTCAACCTGAAACCATTAACTTATGAGAAATGCTATCCCTTCACAAATCTTCTCAGATCTTTCAACCCTTAATATTCTGCAGTAACTGCTACTATATCTGCCTTACTGTTTTGAATCCTATCCTGTAATTGTACTGCCTTGCCAGCTACCCCATCAGCATTTGTGTGTGTTTTGAGTGTGTGTATGTGTCTTTGTGAACAAAACTAGGTCATTTGAGCTCTCTCTCTCTCTCTCTCTCTCTCTCTCTCTCTCTCTCTCTCTCTCTCTCTCTCTCTCTCTCTCTCTCTCTCTCTCTCTCTCTCTCTCTCTTACAGTTATATCTGCTATACTAGGAATGAACGCATTCTATCTGAATGCCACTCGGTTCATATTACAGTTTCCCCCAACCTCTCAAGTGGTCTTTTCACATTTAATTCAAATCTCAATCTCATTCGGGACCAACGGTAATCAAATAAGCAAATTACCATATGTGAAAACATGAATAATTATTAACCCTACCGGGACTTGAACCTTGGACACATAATTACTGTGCCAAGGTACTACTAGCTACACCACAGGTCTTAAAGGGGAAGCAAACTTTACAGCTATATTTGTGCTAACAGAAAAAAAAAACAACATGCCTCTATGTGATTACCTAATTGTGATTACCTAATTGTGTTTACGGGAAAGAGCCCAAAGCTCGTATCTTCCCATCTCCTGATCGGTTCCATTTTTAGACTTAGTGATACTTATCGTACCTGTCCTTAAAACTATGGATTGAGATAGCATTAACTACCTCCTCGCTTAGCGAATTCCAATTATCAACTACTCTTACATTGAAAAAGTATTTCCTTACATCCTGCAAACAAGTTTTCTTAAGAAGCTTCAAACTATGACCTCTAGTTCTAGAGCCAGCCATATCGAAATTTCGATCCCTATCCACTCTATCATAACCATGAAGGAATTTAAAGACTGTCACCATATCCCCCCTTACTCTTCTAGCTTCGAGTGATGGCAAGTCTAATTCCCTCAGCCTGTCATCATAACCGAGATTGCATATTTCTCGCACCAGTTTCGTGGCATGTCTTTGAACTTTTTCAAGCTTAGCTATGTGCTTTTTCAAGTGCGGATTCCAAAAGGTGGCTGCATATTCGAGTTTTGGCCTCACATAGGTTACATAAATATTTCTGAACCTTTCCTTGCCCATGTGCCTGAGGGCTACCCTTACATTTGATAATAATGAATATGCTGCCCTTACTATGCCATTTATATGTATTTCTGGAGACAAATCTGCCAGTATGTATACTCCTAGATCTTTCTCATTTTCTGTCTCTTGAAGTTGTACTCCAGCCACCGAGTAGTCAAGCTTGGGCCTTCTTGCACTTGTACCCATTCTCATTACCTAACATTTTGAAGTATTGAATTTCATTAGCCACTTTTCTGACCACTCATGCAGATTATTTATATCCTCCTGAAGTTCTCTACCATTGTTCTCGTTTTTTACTTTCTTCACAATCTTTGCATCATCTGCAAACATATTCATGAATGAATTTACAGACTCTGGTAGGTCATTTACATATACAAGGAACAAAAGTGGCCCTAAAACTGAACCCTGTGGAACTCCACTACTAACTCTTCTCCATTCAGACACTGAGTGTCTTACTCTAACCCTCTGTTCCCTTCCTTCTAAGTAAGTTTTTATCCATTCCAAGACATTTCCACCTATTCTAGCCATTGATTGCAGCTTCCTAATAAGTCTCCCATGTGGAACAGTGTCAAACACTTTCTGGAAGTCTAGGAATATGCAATCTGCCCAGCCCTCTCTTTCCTGTAAGATTTGGCTTACCTCATCATAAAATTCTAATAAGTTTGTTACTGTTGATCTTCCTTCTCTAAAGCCATGTTGCCTCACTGACAAAAAGTTGAAGGATTCCAAGTGAAGAGAGATATGTTTCCTTAGTAGTTTCTCCATAAGTTTGCAAACTATGCTGGTCAAGGAAACTGGTCTATAGTTCAGAGCCGTATCCCTCCTTCCCTTTTTGAAGATAGGTATCACATTTGCTTGTTTCCAGCATCTTGGAATCTCCCCCGACTCCAGTGAATCCTTAAATATGATACTTAGTGCCACTGATATTGTATTTGCGCATTCTTTAAGCACATGAGGGGATATGTCATCAGGACCTGTAGCTTTATGAACATCTAAATCCATCAGCGCTTTGCATACCTCTGTGGCTGTAAGGTTGATGTTCTCTAATACCGGCCCTAGAGCTTCTATCACTGCAATCTGAGGGGGTGGGGTATTTTCTACTGTAAATACTGACTGAAAC
Organism: Halocaridina rubra; assembly: GCA_037179515.1. Classification (NCBI taxonomy): domain Eukaryota; kingdom Metazoa; phylum Arthropoda; class Malacostraca; order Decapoda; family Atyidae; genus Halocaridina; species Halocaridina rubra. The sequence continues at coordinate 14,441 of JAXCGZ010009687.1, forward strand.
TCCTTGTTCAATTCTTTGCAGATCTCTTCGTCCGTCTCAGTGATGCTTCCATCCGCCCTCTTTAGCCTTAAAACCTGTTCTTTTACCTTCAGTTTTCCTCTGATAAAGCTGTGGAAAAGCTTGGGATTTTCTTTAGCCTTCCTGGTGATGTCCCTCTCATAATCTCTCTCTGCCTCTCTCCTTTTACTTAGGTAGTCATTTCTTGCTCTTTTGTAGGTTTGCCAGGCATTTATGTTTTTTCTCCTCCTATACCTTTTCCAGCATTTGTCTCTCCACTCCTTAGCTCTTTTACACCCATTATCGAACCATTTCTCTCTGGCATGAATTACACCTACTTTGGTGACAGGTATGCAGCAATCTACTATCTTCCCATATTTCTCACAAAAGATGTCATACATTTCTTGTACAGATTTGTTGTAAAATAAGGTTCTCCAGTCAATAACTGCAAAAAGCTCATTCATTTTGATGTAATCTCCTTTCGGATAGTTCCTCCTCATGTCCTCAGTGCCTCTACTCTCAGGAAGAATGTCTTCAATGATATACTCCATCAACAACACACAGTGGTCACTCTTTCCAATTGGTGGTTCATACTCAATATTTTCAATATCCAACACATTATCTGTGAACACTAGATCAAGTAGTGATGGCTCATCCCCACCCCTGACTCTTGTTGGTTCCATTACATGTTGGTGTAGGAAATTCCCTTGTACGCAATCTAGGAATCTTGCCCCAAATGAGTCCTCACCACTGTGTGGGTCAAGATTCATCCAATCTATCTCTTTATGATTAAAGTCTCCCATAATCAAAATCCTACATTTTTTCTCCCGTGCCATGTTAACAACTGAGTTTATGACTTCAATAGTACCTATATGACTTTCCTCATAAATTTCAAGCCTATTTTGGTTCCTTGGTGGGTTGTATACAACAGTTATTATAATGCTCTCTGACCCAGTATTTATGCGAGCAACAAGAAATTCCCTGCACTCACTTTCTATAGCCAAGTTTATTTCTTCAACTTGAATCCTCTCACTTATGAGCAGTGCTATCCCTCCACCAGTCCTCTCAGATCTTTCGACCCTTAGTATTCTGAAGCCCTTAGGAAAAACTGTGACACTGTTTATGTCCTCACTCAACTTAGTCTCTGTAATTGCTACTATATCTGCCTTACTGTTGAGGATCCTATCTTTTAATTCTACTGCCTTACCAGCTAATCCATCAGCATTTGTGTATAACAATCTTAATGAGGCCCCATCCCCTGATCTTCTGTCATTATCTTCTTTATCTCCCCTTTGTCTGGAAGTATTCTGTAACGAAAATTTTTCTTCTCTTCTTCATTTCTTTCATCATTTAACCTTCTTGCCTCTTGCAACAAGTTTTTGATCTTTCCCATCTCTTCCTGTGTTCTGTATCGTCTAATGAACACTTCTTTGCATACCTAATTGTGTTTACGGGAAAGAGCCCAAAGCTCGTATCTTCCCGTCTCCTGATGGGTTCCATTTTGTAATTAGTGATACTTATCATATCTGTCCTTAAAACTATGGATTGAGATAGCATTAACTAACTCCTCGCTTAGCGAATTCCAGTTATCAACTACTCTTACACTGAAAAAGTATTTCCTTACATCCTGCAAATAAGTTTTCTTACGAAGCTTCAAACTATGACCTCTAGTTCTAGAGCCAGCCATATCGAAATATCGATCCCTATCCACTCTATCATAACCATGAAGGAATTTAAAGACTGTCACCATATCCCCCTTCACTCTTCTAGCTTCAAGTGATGGTAAGTCTAATTCCCTCAGCCTCTCATCATGACTGAGATTGCGTATTTCTGGCACCAGTTTCGTGGCATGTCTTTGAATTTTTTCAAGCTTAGCTATGTGCTTTTTCAAGTGTGGAGTCCAAAAGGGGGCTGCATATTCGAGTTTTGGCCTCACATAGGTTACATAAATATTTCTGAACATTTCCTTGTCCATGTGCCTGAAGGCTACCCTTACATTTGATAAGAATGCATATGCTGCCCTTACTATGCCATTTATATGTATTTCTGGAGACAAATCTGCCAGTATGTTTACTCCTAGATCTCTTTCATTTTCTATCTCTTGAAGTTGTACTCCAGCCACTGAGTAGTCAAGCTTGAGCCTTCTTGCACTTGTACCCATTCTCATTACCTTACATTTTGAAGTATTGAATTTCATTAGCCACTTTTCTGACCACTCATGCAGATTATTTAGATCCTCCTGAAGTTCTCTATCATTGTTCTCGTTTTTTACTTTCTTCACAATCTTTGCATCATCTGCAAACAGATGTGTGTGCTTTTGCGTGCTTGTGCCACTACATATTTGTAATTACCTAATTATGTTGCGGAAAATAGTCCAATGCTTGTAAATCCCCGCCTCTTCGCCGGTTCCATTTTTTATACTCAATTATGTATATAATAGTGGCCCTTTAAGCTATGAATTAAGTTAGCATTAACAACCTCCTTGCTTAGCAAATTCCAAGAATCAACTATTCTTACACTAAAAAAGTACTTCCTTGCATCCTGCAAGGAGGTTTTCATATGGGGCTTCAAACTATGACCTCTAGTTCTATAGCCACCCATATCAAAATATTTATCCCTAGCCACTCTCTCAAAATCATGAAGGAATGTAAAAACCGTCACCATATCCCCTCTCATTGTTCTAGCTTCGAGTGATGGTAAATCTAATTCCTTCAATCTCTCCTCATAACTGAGATTGCATATTACTGGCACCAGTTTCGTGGCATGTCTTTGAACTTTTTCCAGTTTATTTATATACATTTTCAAGTGTGGGTTCCAAAAGGGAGCTGCATATTCAAGATTTACCCTCACATAAGTTACTTAAATATACATGAACATTTCCTTGTCCATGTGTTTGAAAGTTACCTTTACATTAGCAAAGAGAGGATATGCAGGCCTTTCTATGCCATTTATATCCATTGCTGGAGACAAATCTGTAATATGTTTACTCCTAGATCTCTCTCATTCTCAGCCTCTTGAAGTTCTGCCCCATCTATTGAGCATCCAGGCTTTGGTCTTTTCGTACTTGTACCCATTCTCATTACTTTACATTTTGAAGTACTGAATATCATTAGCCCCTTTTCTGATCACTCATGCATACTATTTAGGTGTTCTTGAAGTACTCTATCATTGTTCTTGTCTAATAATTTCTTCACAATCTTTGCATCATATGCAAACATATTCAAGAATGAATTTACAGACTCTGATAAATCCTTTACTTATACAAGAGGCAAAAGGGGCTCTAAAAGTGAATTCTGTGGAATGCCACTACTTACCCTTTTCCTGTCAAATACTGAGTGTCTTACTCTAATCCTTTGTTCCCTTTCTGTTTAGTAAGTTTTTATGCATTCCAAGATATGTTCACCTATTCTTGCCATTTTCTGCAGCTGCCTAATGTGTGACCCTATCAAATACCTTCTGCAAATCTAAGAATATGTAATCTGCGCAGCCCTCTCTTTCCTGTACTATCTGGCATCCCTCATCACAAAATTTTAATAATTTTGTTACTGATGATCTACCTTCTCTGATGCCATGTTGTCGCACTGACAAAGAGTTGAAAGATTCCAAATAAAGAGAGATGTGTGTTCTTAGTAGTTTCTCCATAACTTTGCAAACTTTGCTTGTCAAGGATATAGATGTATTGTTTAGAGCTTTATCTCTCCTTCCCATTTTAAAGATAGGTACAACGTTTCTAGCATCTTGGAGTCTCCCCAGATTCCAGCGACTTTTTAAATATGATGCATAGTGCCATAAATATTGATTTAGCGCATTTTTCAAGTACGTAAGGTGACATGTCATCAGGACCTGTAGCTTTATGGGCATCTAACTCAACAGCGCTTTGCATACCTCTGTAGCTGTAAAATGATGTTCTCTATTATTGGCCCATGATCTCTTATCTCTGCAATCTGAAGGGGTTTAGTATTTTGTACTGTAAATGGTGACTGAAACTCCTAGTTCAATTCTTCACAGTTCTTTTCATCTGTCTCAGTGATGCTTCCATCCGCTCTCTTTAACTTCAAAACCTCTTCTTTGACCTACAGTTTTCCTCTGAAAAAGCTGTGGAAAAGTTTGGGATTTTCTTTAGCTTTCCTGGTAATATCACTTTCATGATCACTCTCTGCCTCTCTTCTCTTGCTTAGGTAATCATTTCTTGCTTGTTTGTAAGTCTGCCTGCCAATTATGTCTTTTATCCTCCTATAACTATTCAAACATTTGTCTCGCCACTCCTTTCCTCTCTTACACTCATTATTGAACCATTTCTCTCTGGCATGAATAACTCCTATTTTGCTGGAAGGTATCCAACAAGTAACTATCTTCCCATATTCCCCACAAAAGATTTCATGCTTGTCTTATGCAGATTGTTGCTAAATAAGGTCATCTAGCCAATAACTGCAAATACATCATCAATTTTGTTGTAATCTTCTTTTGGATACTTCCTTCTCTTGTCCTTCTCAGTACCCCTACTTTCAGGCAGATCATCTTCAATAAAATACTCCACCAACAACACACAGCGGTCACTCTTTCCAATCCGTGGTTCATTACTCAATTTTGTCAGTATCCAATACATTCTCTGTGAATATTAGATCGAGCAGTGATCGCTCATCCCCACAACTGGTCCTAGTTGGTTCAAATACATTTGGTGAAGAAACTTTCCTTGTACACAATCTAACAATCTTGCCCCAAATGAATCCTCCCCCTGTGCAGGTCAAGAACAGTCCAATTTATCTTTCTTTGAGTAATGTTAACAACTGAATTTTTAACTTCAATAGTACCTACGTGACTTGCCTCATAAACCTCCAGCCTTTGTTGGTTCCTTGGTGGGTTATATACAATGGCTATTATAATGCTCTTTTACCTACTTTTTTTGCGAGCAACAAGTAATTCCTTGAACTCACTTTCTATGGCAAAGTATATTTATTCAACCTGACACCATTAACTTATGAGAAATGCTATCCCTTCACAAATCTTCTCAGATCTTTCAACCCTTAATATTCTGCAGTAACTGCTACTATATCTGCCTTACTGTTTTGAATCCTATCCTGTAATTATACTGCCTTGCCAGCTACCCCATCAGCATTTGTGTGTGTTTTGAGTGTGTGTATGTGTCTTTGTGAGCAAAACTAGGTCGTTTGAGCTCCTCTCTCTCTCTCTCTCTCTCTCTCTCTCTCTCTCTCTCTCTACCACCCTGGCGTGTCCCCCTCCCCGCTGTCACATATACACCGACCTCGAAGGATGTCTATCCCCCCTTGCAGAGACAGTTAGCTCTGGAGACTATCGCTGATGTATCCACGTCTGTCCCTGCAGCACACCACGTCTATGTTGATGGTTCTGTGCAAGCAGATGGGAGGGCGGCATGTGCTGTGTTTTCCACCACCATGGAGCCGCCTGTGCCGGCTGATTCATGGATTGGCCGTAGACTACCCACCTCGTCGAGCTCCACCTACTGTGAACTGAATGCCATCTTGGATGCCGTGACTCTCCTTGTTCGACGACGAGTGAATGGGGTAATAATTTGTGACTCCCAATCGGCCCTACAAGCCCTATCCTCGCCAAGACCTATCTGTGGCCGTGCTGTGGGAAATATACTATGTCGCCTCGCAGCCGCTCGGGATGCTTCTCTTGTTGTGTCATTTGTGTGGACTCCATCCCACATTGGGCTGACTGGCAACGACACAGCGGATCGTCTTGCCAAGGCGGCCTGTATGTTGGATGGGCATGCTGTGGACGCTGAGCCCTCCCTCCGATGCCTACGTAACATCATCTACTCAGCTGGGTTTGCCATGACGGTCTAGCGCAGGGACACGGAGAGGGCCAACAGTGTGTCCATACAGAACCATGATCACTTCCTTCACAGTCGCTACAAGTATCGCAGACGCGGGTTAATGGTGCGGAAAAACAATGTAGTTAGTGCTCGGCTCAGAATGGGGTATCGGCCTTTATGGCAGGTCTCCCAGACTCTAGATATGCCACAGTACACCTCCTGTACATTATGCGACCGAACTAATGCTAACACTCTTGACCACTATTGTCTTCAGTGCCCCGCAGTGAGAGATGTTTTACCACGAGGTCAGAACTTAATACAGATCTGCTCATTTTTACTTAATGATGACAACCTTGATGTTATTCTTGCTCGTTTTCCTCACTTTGGTGGCCATTAATTATATTGAATTATACATATATTTTCTGTATGTTGCTATATAATTCTGTTTGTGCATTCTGCCTTTCTCTGAGCTTTACTTTTGCATATAATGTACTCTGTGCTGCCATTCTGTGAGTTGTGTGTTAGTATGCAGCAATGTTTTATCAATATGTACACCTCCCTGTAACCCATGTTCAATTCTTGATTTTATATCCATTTGAAGCATTATTTGTATGAACTCATGTAATGTCTGACGCCTTGGCGCAATAAATTAATAAAATAAAATAATAATCTCTCTCTCTCTCTTACAGTTATATCTGCTATACTAGGAATGAACGCATTCTTTCTGAATGCCACTCGGTTCATATTACAGTTTCCCCCAACCTCTCAAGTGGTCTTTTCACATTTAATTCAAATCTCAATCTCATTCGGGACCAACGATAATCAAATAAGCAAATTACCATATGTGAAAACATGAATAATTATTAACCCTACCGGGACTTGAACCTTGGACACATAATTACTGTGCCAAGGTACTACCAGCTACACCACAGGTCTTAAAGGGGAAGCAAACTTTACAGCTATATTTGTGCTAACAGAAAAAAAAACAACATGCCTCTATGTGATTACCTAATCGTGATTACCTAATTGTGTTTACGGGAAAGAGCCCAAAGCTCGTATCTTCCCGTCTCCTGATGGGTTCCATTTTGTAATTAGTGATACTTATCATATCTGTCCTTAAAACTATGGATTGAGATAGCATTAACTAACTCCTCGCTTAGCGAATTCCAGTTATCAACTACTCTTACACTGAAAAAGTATTTCCTTACATCCTGCAAATTAGTTTTCTTACGAAGCTTCAAACTATGACCTCTAGTTCTAGAGCCAGCCATATCAAAATATCGATCCCTATCCACTCTATCATAACCATGAAGGAATTTAAAGACTGTCACCATATCCCCCCTCACTCTTCTAGCTTTGAGTGATGGTAAGTCTAATTCCCTCAGCCTCTCATCATAACTGAGATTGCGTATTTCTGGCACCAGTTTCGTGGCATGTCTTTGAACTTTTTCAAGCTTAGCTATGTGCTTTTTCAAGTGTGGAGTCCAAAAGGGGGCTGCATATTCGAGTTTTGGCCTCACATAGGTTACATAAATATTTCTGAACATTTCCTTGTCCATGTGCCTGAAGGCTACCCTTACATTTGATAAGAATGCATATGCTGCCTTTACTGTGCCATTTATATGTATTTCTAGAGACAAATCTGCCAGTATGTTTACTCCTAGATCTCTCTCATTTTCTGTCTCTTGAAGTTGTACTCCAGCCACCGAGTAGTCAAGCTTGGGCCTTCTTGCACTTGTACCCATTCTCATTACCTTACATTTTGAAGTATTGAATTTCATTAGCCACTTTTCTGACCACTCATGCAGATTATTTAGATCCTCCTGAAGTTCTCTACCATTGTTCTCGTTTTTTACTTTCTTCACAATCTTTGCATCATCTGCAAACAGATGTGTGTGCTTTTGCGTGCTTGTGCCACTACATATTTGTAATTACCTACTTGTGTTGCGGAAAATAGTCCAATGCTTGTAAATCCCCGCCTCTTCGCCGGTTCCATTTTTTATACTCAATTATGTATATAATAGTGGCCCTTTAAGCTATGAATTAAGTTAGCATTAACAACCTCCTTGCTTAGCAAATTCCAAGAATCAACTATTCTTACACTAAAAAAGTACTTCCTTGCATCCTGCAAGGAGGTTTTCATACGGGGCTTCAAACTATGACCTCTAGTTCTATAGCCACCCATATCAAAATATTTATCCCTAGCCACTCTCTCAAAATCATGAAGGAATGTAAAAACCGTCACCATATCCCCTCTCATTGTTCTAGCTTCGAGTGATGGTAAATCTAATTCCTTCAATCTCTCCTCATAACTGAGATTGCATATTACTGGCACCAGTTTCGTGGCATGTCTTTGAACTTTTTCCAGTTTATTTATATACATTTTCAAGTGTGGGTTCCAAAAGGGAGCTGCATATTCAAGATTTACCCTCACATAAGTTACTTAAATATACATGAACATTTCCTTGTCCATGTGTTTGAAAGTTACCTTTACATTAGCAAAGAGAGGATATGCAGGCCTTTCTATGCCATTTATATCCATTTCTGGAGACAAATCTGTAATATGTTTACTCCTAGATCTCTCTCATTCTCAGCCTCTTGAAGTTCTGCCCCATCTATTGAGCATCCAGGCTTTGGTCTTTTCGTACTTGTACCCATTCTCATTACTTTACATTTTGAAGTACTGAATATCATTAGCCCCTTTTCTGATCACTCATGCATACTATTTAGGTGTTCTTGAAGTACTCTATCATTGTTCTTGTCTAATAATTTCTTCACAATCTTTGCATCATATGCAAACATATTCAAGAATGAATTTACAGACTCTGATAAATCCTTTACTTATACAAGAGGCAAAAGCGGCTCTAAAAGTGAATTCTGTGGAATGCCACTACTTACCCTTTTCCTGTCAAATACTGAGTGTCTTACTCTAATCCTTTGTTCCCTTTCTGTTTAGTAAGTTTTTATGCATTCCAAGATATGTTCACCTATTCTTGCCATTTTCTGCAGCTGCCTAATGTGTGACCCTATCAAATATCTTCTGCAAATCTAAGAATATGTAATCTGCGCAGCCCTCTCTTTCCTGTACTATCTGGCATCCCTCATCACAAAATTTTAATAATTTTGTTACTGATGATCTACCTTCTCTGATGCCATGTTGTCGCACTGACAAAGAGTTGAAAGATTCCAAATAAAGAGAGATGTGTGTTCTTAGTAGTTTCTCCATAACTTTGCAAACTTTGCTTGTCAAGGATATAGATGTATTGCTTAGAGCTTTATCTCTCCTTCCCATTTTAAAGATAGGTACAACGTTTCTAGCATCTTGGAGTCTCCCCAGATTCCAGCGACTTTTTAAATATGATGCATAGTGCCATAAATATTGATTTAGCGCATTTTTCAAGTACGTAAGGTGACATGTCATCAGGACCTGTAGCTTTATGGGCATCTAACTCAACAGCGCTTTGCATACCTCTGTAGCTGTAAAATGATGTTCTCTATTATTGGCCCATGATCTCTTATCTCTGCAATCTGAAGGGGTTTAGTATTTTGTACTGTAAATGGTGACTGAAACTCCTAGTTCAATTCTTCACAGTTCTTTTCATCTGTCTCAGTGATGCTTCCATCCGCTCTCTTTAACTTCAAAACCTCTTCTTTGACCTACAGTTTTCCTCTGAAAAAGCTGTGGAAAAGTTTGGGATTTTCTTTAGCTTTCCTGGTAATATCACTTTCATGATCACTCTCTGCCTCTCTTCTTTTGCTTAGGTAATCATTTCTTGCTTGTTTGTAAGTCTGCCTGCCAATTATGTCTTTTATCCTCCTATAACTATTCAAACATTTGTCTCGCCACTCCTTTCCTCTCTTACACTCATTATTGAATCATTTCTCTCTGGCATGAATAACTCCTATTTTGCTGGAAGGTATCCAACAAGTAACTATCTTCCCATATTCCCCACAAAAGATTTCATGCTTGTCTTATGCAGATTGTTGCTAAATAAGGTCATCTAGCCAATAACTGCAAATACATCATCAATTTTGTTGTAATCTTCTTTTGGATACTTCCTTCTCTTGTCCTTCTCAGTACCCCTACTTTCAGGCAGATCATCTTCAATAAAATACTCCACCAACAACACAGAGCGGTCACTCTTTCTAATCCGTGGTTCATTACTCAATTTTGTCAGTATCCAATACATTCTCTGTGAATATTAGATCGAGCAGTGATCGCTCATCCCCACAACTGGTCCTAGTTGGTTCAAATACATTTGGTGAAGAAACTTTCCTTGTACACAATCTAACAATCTTGCCCCAAATGAATCCTCCCCCTGTGCAGGTCAAGAACAGTCCAAGTTATCTTTCTTTGAGTAATGTTAACAACTGAATTTTTAACTTCAATAGTACCTACGTGATTTGCCTCATTGTTGGTTCCTTGGTGGGTTATATACAATGGCTATTATAATGCTCTTTTACCTACTTTTTTTGCGAGCAACAAGTAATTCCTTGAACTCACTTTCTATGGCAAAGTATATTTATTCAACCTGACACCATTAACTTATGAGAAATGCTATCCCTTCACAAATCTTCTCAGATCTTTCAACCCTTAATATTCTGCAGTAACTGCTACTATATCTGCCTTACTGTTTTGAATCCTATCCTGTAATTGTACTGCCTTGCCAGCTACCCCATCAGCATTTGTGTGTGTTTTGAGTGTGTGTATGTGTCTTTGTGAGCAAAACTAGGTCGTTTGAGCTCTCTCTCTCTCTCTCTCTCTCTCTCTCTCTCTCTCTCTCTCTCTCTCTCTCTCTCTCTCTCTCTCTCTTACAGTTATATCTTCTATACTAGGAATGAACGCATTCTATCTGAATGCCACTCGGTTCATATTACAGTTTCCCCCAACCTCTCAAGTGGTCTTTTCACATTTAATTCAAATCTCAATCTCATTCGGAAACAACGATAATCAAATAAGCAAATTACCATATGTGAAAACATGAATAATTATTAACCCTACCGGGCCTTGAACCTTGGACACATAATTACTGTGCCAAGGTACTACCAGCTACACCACAGGTCTTAAAGGGGAAGCAAACTTTACAGCTATATTTGTGCTAACAGAAAAAAAAAACAACATGCCTCTATGTGATTACCTAATCGTGATTACCTAATTGTGTTTACGGGAAAGAGCCCAAAGCTCGTATCTTCCCGTCTCCTGATGGGTTCCATTTTGTAATTAGTGATACTTATCATATCTGTCCTTAAAACTATGGATTGAGATAGCATTAACTAACTCCTCGCTTAGCGAATTCCAGTTATCAACTACTCTTACACTGAAAAAGTATTTCCTTACATCCTGCAAATAAGTTTTCTTACGAAGCTTCAAACTATGACCTCTAGTTCTAGAGCCAGCCATATCAAAATATCGATCCATATCCACTCTATCATAACCATGAAGGAATTTAAAGACTGTCACCATATCCCCCCTCACTCTTCTAGCTTCGAGTGATGGTAAGTCTAATTCCTTCTGGCTCTCATCATAACTGAGATTGCGTATTTCTGGCACCAGTTTCGTGGCATGTCTTTGAACTTTTTCTAGCTTAGCTATGTGCTTTTTCAAGTGCGGATTCCAAAAGGGGGCTGCATATTCGAGTTTTGGCCTCACATAGGTTACATAAATATTTCTGAACCTTTCCTTGCCCATGTGCCTGAGGGCTACCCTTACATTTGATAATAATGAATATGCTGCCCTTACTATGCCATTTATATGTATTTCTGGAGACAAATCTGCCAGTATGTATACTCCTAGATCTTTCTCATTTTCTGTCTCTTGAAGTTGTACTCCAGCCACCGAGTAGTCAAGCTTGGGCCTTCTTGCACTTGTACCCATTCTCATTACCTTACATTTTGAAGTATTGAATTTCATTAGCCACTTTTCTGACCACTCATGCAGATTATTTAGATCCTCCTGAAGTTCTCTACCATTGTTCTCGTTTTTTACTTTCTTCACAATCTTTGCATCATCTGCAAACATATTCATGAATGAATTTACAGACTCTGGTAGGTCATTTACATATACAAGGAACAAAAGTGGCCCTAAAACTGAACCCTGTGGAACTCCACTACTAACTCTTCTCCATTCAGACACTGAGTGTCTTACTCTAACCCTCTGTTCCCTTCCTTCTAAGTAAGTTTTTATCCATTCCAAAACATTTCCACCTATTCTAGCCATTGATTGAGGCTTCTTAATAAGTCTCCCATGTGGAACAGTGTCAAACGCTTTCTGGAAGTCTAGGAATATGCAATCTGCCCAACCCTCTCTTTCCTGTAAGATTTGGCTTACCTCATCATAAAATTCTAATAAGTCTGTGTGATTACCTAATTGTGTTTACGGAAAAGAGCCCAAAGCTCGTATCTTCCCGTCTCCTGATGGGTTCCATTTTAGACTTAGTGATACTTATCATACCTGTCCTTAAAACTATGGATTGTGATAGCATTAACTACCTCCTCACTTAGCGAATTCCAATTATCAACTACTCTTACAATGAAAAAGTATTTCCTTACATCCTGCAAAGAAGTTTTCTTACGAAGCTTCAAACTATGACCTCTAGTTCTAGAGCCAGCCATATCGAAATATCGATCCCTATCCACTCTATCATAACCATGAAGGAATTTAAAGACTGTCACCATATCCCCCTTCACTCTTCTAGCTTCGAGTGATGGTAAGTCTAATTCCCTCAGACTCTCATCATAACTGAGATTGCGTATTTCTGGCACCAGTTTCGTGGCATGTCTTTGAACTTTTTCAAGCTTAGCTATGTGCTTTTTCAAGTGCGGATTCCAAAAGGGGGCTGCATATTCGAGTTTTGGCCTCACATAGGTTACATAAATATTTCTGAACATTTCCTTGTCCATGTGCCTGAAGGCTACCCTTACATTTGATAAGAATGCATATGCTGCCCTTACTATGCCATTTATATGTATTTCTGGTGACAAATCTGCCAGTATGTTTACTCCTAGATCTCTCTCATTTTCTGTCTCTTGAAGTTGTACTCCAGCCACCGAGTAGTCAAGCTTGGGCCTTCTTGCACTTGTACCCATTCTCATTACCTTACATTTTGAAGTATTGAATTTCATTAGCCACTTTTCTGACCACTCATGCAGATTATTTAGATCCTCCTGAAGTTCTCTACCATTGTTCTCGTTTTTTACTTTCTTCACAATCTTTGCATCATCTGCAAACATATTCATGAATGAATTTACAGACTCTGGTAGGTCATTTACATATACAAGGAACAAAAGTGGCCCTAAAACTGAACCCTGTGGAACTCCACTACTAACTCTTCTCCATTCAGACACTGAGTGTCTTACTCTAACCCTCTATTCCCTTCCTTCTAAGTAAGTTTTTATCCATTCCAAAACATTTCCACCTATTCTAGCCATTGATTGCAGCTTCTTAATAAGTCTCCCATGTGGAACAGTGTCAAACGCTTTCTGGAAGTCTAGGAATATGCAATCTGCCCAGCCCTCTCTTTCCTGTAAGATTTGGCTTACCTCATTATAAAATTCTAATAAGTTTGTTTCTGTTGATCTACCTTCTCTGAAGCCATGTTGCCTCACTGACAAAAAGTTGAAGGATTCCAAGTGAAGAGAGATATGTTTCCTTAGTAGTTTCTCCATAACTTTGCAAACTATGCTGGTCAAGGAAACTGGTCTATAGTTCAGAGCCGTATCCCTCCTTCCCTTTTTTGAAGATAGGTATCACATTTGCTTGTTTCCAGCATCTTGGAATCTCCCCCGACTCCAGTGACTCCTTAAATATGATACTTAGTGCCACTGATATTGTGTTTGCGCATTTTTTAAGCACATGAGGGGATATGTCATCGGGACCTGTAGCTTTATGAACATCTAAATCCATCAGCGCTTTGCATACCTCTGTGGCTGTAAGGTTGATGTTCTCTAATGCCGGCCCTTGAGCTTCTATCACTGCAATCTGAGGGGGTGGGGTATTTTCTACTGTAAATACTGACTGAAACTCCTTGTTCAATTCTTTGCAGATCTCTTCATCCGTCTCAGTGTGTGGTGTGTGTGTGTGTGTGTGTGATTACCTAATTGTGATTACCTAATTGAGATTACCTAATTGTGCTTACGGGAAAGAGCCCAAAGCTCGTATCTTCCCGTCTCCTGATCGGTTCCATTTTATACTTAGTGATACTTATCATACCTGTCCTTAAAACTATGGATTGAGATAGCAATGTGTGGGTGCATAAAGGTTTGTAATGTCAGCATTACAGGAAGTCTTTATTATGTAAAACTGCATGTTCTTGAATAAATGCTAAAGTGTGTTTCTTTGGTTTTCAGGTAAATGCTTGGCAAAATGCATTCTGTTTTGTAATGTTATACACATTGTATAACAGATATGCATATTTGCATATTTAGTACTTTGAGTTGTATAACAAAATGTATCAACTGTGAAAGTCATAGAAGAAATTCAGACTGAATTAATCTTAAGTGGAGCTGTATAATATATATATATATATATATATATATATATATATATATATATATATATATATATATATATATATATATATATATATATATATATATATATATATATATATATATTTTTTTTTTTTTTTTTTTTTTTTTTTTTTTTTTACAGTGAAGATGTTTAACTTCAGCAACATACACTCAGTGTCATGAATGATATAGCTTGTGATAGCTTACGTTCTTACCTATTATATAAGACCATATTTGATTTGAGGTGTTTTAATTCGAGAAATTTTACAAAACTATAAACACTATGCTGTCAGTGTCTTGAAAATGACAAATATGAACATCTTTCGATATAAAGCATGCTCAATTTTCACCTCTTCTATATTGCTCTCAGCCATTTTTACAACCTACAGATAGAATTAAAAATGAATAACATTAGCATACCCATATGAATATAGAAGGATTATTTTAATTTTGTTAGAGTAGTCAGGAATTTCGTAGGCTAACTCTGGCTCCAGCAAAATCTCCAGCTTAAGAGCATTAGAGGACTCGTTTGCCGGTTGAGCAGGCATTCCTTTAGCAATAAGGCATACAGTCGTTAATTCCACTAGGTCTCCAATTGTATTGTTTCTCGTGTGTATTTGAATTTTATAAGATACTTGATAAGTTTTTAATAGCATATATGCATTAGATTTTATTGTTAGTACCAATGTCTAATACTTATGGCTCACCAGCTATGTGAATCAATAATAACTTGCCTCTCAAACACTTTTTTCTACACTGGAAGGCCTAGCACAAGCATTTTCATATTTTCTAGGCATATAACTGGATAATCTTAGCACAGAGAGAGAGAGAGAGAGAGAGAGAGAGAGAGAGAGAGAGAGAGAGAGAGAGAGAGAGAGAGAGCAGATTAGAAGATGAGATATGATAGAGGTCTGTGATCAACATACATAACCTTTCGGTATTCTTCTCGTTAAGTAGTCTGCGTGCACTACTTGCAGAGAGAGCTTTCGCATAACAGTGAAAGTTAGAAGGTGCCGATAATAATCGTCTTCCTTGCGTACTCTGTATTTCATAGTAATACAATTACGTACATATAAAACCGTTTTTTTTTTTTTAATGGCATTGCCTGTACGCCCAATCGTGGTTGTGGAAGTGCCTGAAATGAAAGTTACGGGGTTGATTATTTCAAGTTGCTGTTGTTGTTGTTGTTGTAATGTAATGTAGAATATGTGCGGGGGGGGGGTTAAGGAAGAAGTAAGTGATAGTGGTTTTAGTTGAAGAGATTGGAATGGCGAAAATATATAGTACTTACCATAGTGATTACATACAAGTCATAGGTATTTTCTTTGTATTCAGCTTTGACCCATTTTCATATGGGATCTTTGTTTCGTGCTAGCCTTTTCCACCTTTAAGTGTTTCGCTTTTCCTGCTTCCTTAGTCCCTTACTCAAAATATCATCTGCTATATTATCTTTCCATTGAAATTTCTGCCTTCTTCTTTCTCTCCTTCCCTCCACATACTTATCCATAACCCTTCCACGCACATAGTCTTCTTCTCATCGCATTAACATGGCCTAACTACTTTAATCCTCTTTCTTGTACTTTCTATAAAACTTCTTCTTCTTCTTCTTTTTCCAATATCAAAGCCTTTTACCAACACTTAAGTTACTGGTGTTGGAATATCTTATCATTAAAAGAATACGAAAATAGCAATAACGTCTGTAATGGAAAAGATCCACTGAATCTCTAGATAAATTGTGATTCTTATAGTTTATAGTAGGTGTGGCCAATTTGCGGCTCGAGAACCCCAAGCAACTCTGGCATTTTATGCGTCGATCGTGGGAATATGTTGACTGAGCTCCTATGTTTATCGTACTTATTGTAATAGATGAATAATAATAATAATAATAATAATAAAAATCGAATGATGATACCGCTGGATTGACGCATGAAATCTGTTTTCGTGATCAACAAAGATGTTGAAGAACTTAAATTCTAATTTTTATTCTAGATTTGAGTGAGGCAATGCTTTGCAGTGATGAGGGAGTGAATTTTGGTAGGCTGAGAGATTAAAGAGTTTTCAGTTAAGCAAGGACTACAGATCAGTATCAGAGGACTGAGGTCATAGTTGGTTATTTACATACATATTTAACAATAATTAAAAGATTCGAGTTCTTTCTTTTTTTCTGTTTAGTTTTGCAGTCTGTGTTCCCGAAATACGAAGTCAAATATCTGGTAGACCAGAGTCTGTAAGTTTGATAATTCATAAACGTTCCTCTACAAAAATATCCGCCCAATTTCATCATATGGTTACGTTTCTAGAGCAACTATTATTCATATATATATATATATATATATATATATATATATATATATATATAATATATATATATATATATATATATATATATATATATATATATATATATATATATATATATATATATATATTGTGACAGAGTGTTTCGCTCAATGTCAACAGAGGCTGTTAGATGCCTTATTAAATAAAATTAGTAACATAACTGTTATTTTCTAACTAAAAAAATTTAATTCCCTTTAACATAACTGTTATTTTTTAACTAATAAAATAATTCCCACTTCTTGACTTTCGCAGATTATGATTATTTGCAATTTGTATTTTAGCTTATAGCTAATTCTATATAGTTTATTTACTCTTCTTGTACGTGTAGAAGTATAGCCCCAATATAAAGGCTGCTCCTATTTTTCTGCCTGCAACGGGCCAAGAAAATTAAGAAAAGAATAACCAGTAACCTAACTTTTCATTATTATTCTCGTTTTATTTTATTTGCTTCCACTTGTTGCACCTAAAAATACTGTCTCTCCCTTGCATCTCTGCTATAATTGCCTGCCAGGGACCACCACTAAAATAGTCCTTAAAATGAAATCAGAGCCAATTACTGCTCTAGGAATGTCTCCTACAGATGACGTCACGAAGCACAACGAGGAGACGCTCTCTTTTGGCGCCGAGACTGCCCAGAGGCAACATCTCGCCTGGGTGGTCTAAGTTTATTTTCAATATTTTACGTGGCATCTTCACAGGAATTCATCTAGCACAACAAGGAATTCATCTAGCACAACAAGGTGAGGGATAGTGTATGGTAAAGCTCGTGGGTCAAGCAAATTGGTTTATTTTCGAGAATTAGTTACATTCGTTACTGGATAAATCTTACGGATTTCTATTCTCAGATTCCATTCCCAGTCACACGAAATTTTGTAGATTACCACACTGGAATCTCACATGCCAAAGTTAATTCCTTAACCTGTAAATTACAGCTGATATATATTGCTGAGAAGTTTCTTTTCACTGAATGTGATAAACGAAAATCTCATCCTCTGAAGACTAGTTATGAGCCCGTAAAAATCTATCTCTCTTCCTAATAAATTCTAATTTCATTTCACCCCTTTCTATCATCGTAAATAAAGTGTTTTTTACTTCAAAAACTCGTCAATAAAGCTATTTGCCAAAAAGCCAAATTGCAAATATTCAAAAGGTAATTTTTCCCAGTTGGCTATGCAAATATTTCTTGTTAACCACAATTTAATGAATGCATACCGTATTTATCTTGCTAATTCTTCATATGTTGGGGATAAAGTGTTTTGAGTTATAAGTTGCAAATACCTCAAAAGGTGGTTTTGCACCCTTTTTTTTATTGCAAAGTTCTTGATAACTAAAAGTGAATGAATACTGTATTTATCTCGTAGATTCTTCCTTTACCCTAAATAGAGTGTTTTACCATATTAATTTCATATCAGGAATAAGCATTGCAACTTTTGTGGTTGCCCACAATTTAAGGAATACATACAGTACTGTATTTGTCTTGCTTATTCTTCATTTATTGTGAATATATTATTTTCTTTAAAACCAGTAAAGAATTAATGTTTTGTATGCTATTATGGTAGCATAAATATTTCTGGTTAGCTGTGAATAACCTATATATATTCATCCAGTAGAATGACATTGGAAACTCATTATATGTGTGCTCATGCTTTCAGTTTCCCATTATAAACAGTGTGTCATTTCTGTTTCTGAAATTGCAGTGCCCTGTATTCTACTCTGCCTGTGTGACAGAGGTAATCATCGAGTTGAGGCCAAAGTCTTGGCATACGTCCGTGGTGCCGGGAAACGAACTCATACTCACCTCCTCCGGGATTCGAGGCAGCATTTCATAAAATTTAATTTGAGAAATTTAATTCAATTCTTTTAATGTCATTGCATTTCCAAAATTAAAAGAAAGTTGAATTCTGAGTTTCATTTAACCGACTAATGGTAATAAACATGGGGTGTTCAAGTACAAATATCTGTCCTGTCTGTTTGTGAGCTCTTAACCGAGCTCGGTACTTTGAGTCCCCTTAGTAAAACAGAATCTTAACAACACTCTAGCATCATTTAAAACAAACCCCCACATTAATTGGCGCCCGAACAGGGACCCGAACAGACAGACTGATTTTATAAATTTATTTTTATTTTGCTTTTTAAGATTGCACATGAAACCCGATTACCATTGGCTCGATTATTGAAATGAATGAATCTTAAGCTGCACACGAAAATTTTCGCGCTAGAAACGTTGCGGATAAGAAATTTTTCTTTATTTTCAATATTGATTATGGTAACTAATATTTTCTTGTTTCCCATGTGGTAAACAATATTTCAGGAAATCTACATGAGATTATGTGGTAACAGACTTTAGAAATTTTGCATGACGAGAAGACGTGTTATATAAAATTTCATTTATTTGCGTGATAAGATTGAGTTTTAAAGCATTCGTGTTTTATATATCCGTTAAAGGGTGATACTTGTTAGGAATTGTTTAATTTCCTTGGAATTAGGAATTGGGAGAAAGCATATTAAGTATTTTTGCTTATAATTGTGTTTTATATTCAAGCATTGACTGCTTATAGATTGGAAGAAAAACTTTGGTGTCATTTATCGAGCCTAGGCTAAGCCTTTCATGTGTTTGAGTTGTCACATGAAAATAAATTTTCTCATTACTAGTAGAAATGTGTAATCTGGCTGCCTAGTAAGCTGTTAGCTTATCGTTGGTGTATTTTGCATAGGATCTGTGCCCTTTTGGTAACACTCCAGAATTTTACTTACGACATTTTATTTGTGGGTACTGCCATATACGCGCTCATACGCAGGCACGACCGCGATACTGTACTTGTTCGTATTACTTACGACATTTTATTTGTGGGTACTGCCATATACGCGCTCATACGCAGGCACGACCGCGATACTGTACTTGTTCGTATTACTTACGACATTTTATTTGTGGGTACTGCCATATATGCGCTCATACGCAGGCACGACCGCTATACTGTACTTGATTGTACTCTCAGGCACTGGGTGCTAGTCGGTAAAATTCGTTGTTACTCATTCCTTTCATTTGCACCATAACCGCAGGTACTGCCACGTATTGCTGTTAAGCAGGCACGACTGCCATTCTGTATTGCCAGTGTTTCATGCACTGTTTTGCAACATATTGTTGCTGTTGCACTTGATTGTGTTGCTCATTCCTTTCATTTGCACAATAACCGCAGGTACTGCCACGTATTGCTGTTAAGCAGGCACGACTGCCATTCTGTATTACCAGTGTTTCATACACTGTTTTGCAACATATTGTTGCTGTTGCACTTGATTGTGTTGCTCATTCCTTTCATTTGCACAATAACCGCAGGTACTGCCACATATTGCTGTTAAGCAGGCACGACTGCCATTCTGTATTGCCAGTGTTTCATGCACTGTTTTGCAACATTTTGCTGCTGTTGCACTTGATTGAATTTTGAGTCACTTTTATGGTGAGATTTTGAGATCACTTTTACGTTCAAGTTTGAACTGTGGTGTTGTGTGGTTCTTTCATTTTTTTTTCTACTACTGTACTGTAGAGATTTGTTTTTCTGTGTGGTTGTTTTGGCACTTCGTTATTGACTGTTTAGGAAACAAACATGGAAACCATCAAAACATTCGATGAGGAGCGTTACCTAGACATACTGATTGCTAGGGGTGAGAGATATGGTTTTTCCCCAAGACAGGAGCTCTTCGAATGGGCTTATGAGAAGATGGTTGAACGCCGAGATATGCTGGAGAAGAGAGCACGTGATGAGGCACAAGCACAACGTGAGGAGGCACAAGCACAACGTAAGGAGGCACTAGCACAACGTAAGGAGGCACTAGCACAACGTAAGGAGGCACAAGCACAACATAAACATGAGCTTGTGCTTGCTCGGCTTCGAGCGGAAATCCCAGACAGTAGTCCTTTATCCGGAAATAGAGATTACAGGAACGGGAAGCACAAGAGCCCCTCGCAGAACTTCAATCGTCCAGCTCCTCCTCCTCACACTCCTAAGCCTTATTACGGCCATGCACCCACACTCAAGAAGGATGACCCGGTAAGACCTAAGCCTCAGCAGTTAAGAGGCAAAGGCCATTACTCTGCTCCACCTTCCCAGGGTTTTCAGCCAAACTCTAAGAGCCACCACGCTCCCTCACACAGCGGCGGCCCACATAGCCGTCTGGCCACTCACTCAGCCCATGTTGTGGAAACAGGGCCAGAAAGGGCCAATGAGGATAATGCCGAGGAACCACCACACAAACTTGCCAATGTGGAATTCATCGAACATGATGATCTGGAAATGATCCCAAAATGCCTAGAAACCATAAATGGTGTGGAAGCTGAGATAGCCCTTGACACAGGGGCCAATGGCATACTTGTTGACGAGAGAATTGTCAGGGATGAAGATTTTACCAGCAAAGTCGTTCGGGTGCGGGTTACTGAAGGAACACCCCAAATACGACGCTGCTGTGTCATTAACCTGGATTGCAAATACTACAAGGGAAAAGCCCCAGCTGTGGCAATGATTGGGCTTATGTACCCTGTCTTGATGGGTCGTGCACTGAACCTAGTTCCTACTTTCCAGGCCGACCTATACCATAAGGACATTTCTCGTTATAACTTCCCTCGGGGGAAGTCACATGAAGCCATTTCAGCAGCAACTCCTGGCCTCGATGCCAAGAATTTGGACGATTCTCCGACTGACTCCGTTGAGTCTGCCGCAGTTAGTAAACGTAATGTGGAACACGGAGAGTTTCCCCCTCCTTTACCAGATGATGCACCTCTAGAGCCATTGAAGTCCCGTCCAGACTTTGCCAAATTGCAGCAAGACTGCCCCAGCCTCAAACGCTGGATGCAGCAGGCCACCGAGGGAAGGACCTTCACAGTGAGAGGAGGAGGCCAGATCACTTATGCCCTTGAAGATGGAGTACTTCGTAGGCATGTGACTAAAGGTGGCCACACCTTTAAACAGTTGGTGGTGCCCGCTTCGTTGCGCCGCCAGGCTATGTATGTGGCACACCATTTACCTCTGAGTGGACACAGAGGCAAAGCAAAAACTCGGCATGTCCTTCAGAAGGCTTTTGCATGGCCAAACATGTACACCGAGGTAGACAGATATGTAGGTTCCTGCCCTGTCTGTCAATCCACCTCAACGGCACCAGTACCGAAAGTTCCCATGGGGATAACTAAGCTCTCAATGGAGCCAATTTCCAATGTCGCTGTTGACATACTAGGTCCTATTAATCCAACTTTGTCCACGGGGAAACAATTCCTCCTGGTATATGCTGACCTGGCAACAAGGTACCCAGATGCAGTGCCACTGTCTTCTATCACAACTGAAGCAGTCGCTCAAGCCCTATTTGAAATGTGCTCCAGGGTTGGCTTTCCTGAGCAGGTCACTTCTGACAATGGAAGTCAGTTTACAAGTAGGCACTTTGAGGCTTTCTGTAACCTTTTAGAAATCAAGCACATTCGTACGAGTGTCTATCATGCCCAATCAAATGGAGCATGCGAACGCTATAACGGGACATTGAAGCGATGTTTGCGCAAGCTAGTGATAGATATGCCTAGGCAGTGGGACAAGTACGTCCCTGCTGCACTTTTCTCCTTCAGAGACACGCCCCACGACACTACTGGATACTCGCCTTTCGAGATGATTTATGGTCATAAGGTCAGAGGCCCAGTAGAATTCTTGGCAGAATGTTGGGATTCACCTACCATCGAAGATGACGATAGGGACGTTCATGAGTATATTTTGAAGTTTTCGTCTCACCTCAAAAAGGCATGGAAAACTGCACAATTAGCCATTAAGGGTCACCAGCAGACTGCCAAGCTCCTCTTTGACAAGCGTGCGCGGCGTCGTGCCCTGACACCCGGAGATCGAGCTCTGTTACTTCTTCCAACAGATACCCGCAAGCTAATGCTACGCTGGAAAGGACCGTACACTGTGGTACACCGGGTGACCCCTGACAATTATGTGCTAAATGTTGATGGCATTAACCGGAAATACCACATTAACCAGCTGAAGCTTTATTGTGAGGACCCGGAGGCCCACAGGGATCCTGCGCTGGCGCTCCCAGCAACCCCTATAGATGCCTCAAGCATCAACAGAACCTCCGAGGCTGCAGCAACACAGGTGCTCCATTATAGCCACCCCTTACTTCCTATATTGGAATACTCCACCCTTGCAGTGGAGACAGACTTACGGGAGTGGAGTTTTTCTGAAGAAGCCCCTCTGGCCGCAGCCACCGCTCTTGCAATTGAAGACATAAGCTTAGCTTTTGATGATGGTAAGGATCCTGCCATTCCCACACACCGAAAAGAAAGTGTGAGTAATTGTATTATTAACTCCAGACTGCAACCGAGTCAACGGGAACAGCTGAACAAGCTATTTGAGGACTATGAGAACGTCTTCAACGACCTCCCAGGCATTACCACTACCCTTGAGCATCATGTCAGACTGACTGACCCAGAGCCATTTCGGCATTCCTATGGTCTTCCCCACCAGCTGTCCTTACGGCTGAAGGAAGATCTTGACACTTGGGTCCGCCTCGGAATAGTTGAAAAGAGCATTTCGCCTTGGTGTTCGCCGTTACTGGCAGTGCGTAAGCGAGATGGCAGTCACAGGTTCTGCCTTGACTGTCGTAAGCTTAACTCCCGTACCATCTTTGATGGAGAGCCCATTGCTGACGCCGAGCATATTTTCTCGTTGCTTTCTCAAGCCCGTTACCTGTCCAAGTTGGATCTGGCCAGTGGATTTTGGCAAGTCCCGTTGAGCGAGACTACCAAGCCTCTTACAGCTTTTTCCACAAGATATGGTCTATATCAGTTCAGGGTCATGCCTTTTGGTATGGTAAATGCCCCTGGCTGCTTCAGCAGACTCATGAGGATAGTACTACAGGATCTCGACAATGTTTCATGCTTTATAGACGACATCCTGGTGCATTCTCAGGATTGGTCATCGCACCTCGAGACTCTCCGCAGAGTTCTCACTCGTCTGAACCAGCATGGACTTCATTTAAAGCCTTCCAAATGTGAGATTGGTTTCACACAATTGCAGTATCTCGGCCACGTGGTTGGAGAAGGAGTTATGTCCCCTATACATGACAGGGTACAAGCTATTAAGGATATGGAGAAACCTGCCACTGTCACTCAACTGAGATCATTCCTGGGTAGTGTCGGCTACTACCAACGGTTCATTCCACACTTTAATACTATCGCTGCCCCTTTGCAGCAACTGACCTCCTCGAAGCAAAGTAAATCCTCCCCTGTCAAATGGACAGATGAAGCGGAGAGAGCATTTTTCAAGCTCCGAGAAGCATTGGCAGGTGAGCCAGTATTACAACTGGTAAACCCTGATTTTCCATTTATCTTGCAGACCGACGCCTCAGACGAAGGCCTGGGTGCCGTGCTCTTGCAAGCCCGATCAGACAACTCAGCAGAAGTAGCTCCAGTGCGATATGCAAGCCGCAGGCTTCGCCCTGCAGAGCGAAATTACTCCACCGTGGAGAAGGAAGCTCTAGCTGCATATTGGGCCATAAAGAAATTTGAAGTCCATCTGTATGGCCAACATTTTACACTGAGAACCGACCACCGACCTCTCCTATATTTACAGACTGCAGACAAGCTAAATCCTCGTCTGAAAAGGTGGGCACTTTACCTGAATCTTTTCAAATTCACTGCCCAACATGTTCATGGCAAGGACAATGACCTTGCTGATCTACTAAGTCGACGGTCGTTACCCTCAAATGAGGAAGCTGGTGCTGTTAGCCTAAATTTGGCTAGTCAGTAAAGATTACTTCTCTAATGTGTTGTTTATTTTTATGTTTATCTTTTATGTCTTTAATACTGTACTGTACTTGTTTACTTTAGCGTACAAACGTTATTCCTAATGGAAAACGAAAAAGATGAAGAATAATTTTTTGATCGTAGTTTTATATTTCCCTTTGTGGGACTTTGAAAGCCAGAACTTGGCAGAAACATTTTAGTTTAGTGTTGAATAGCTGAAACTGTTTTAAATCCAGTCGCCAATGTTAGTGACGACGTGGTTCAAATGTTTAATTTGCGTATACTGTATTTTATTTTGTATATTATATTATTGCCTTCTTGCATGTGAAGCATTCATAAACTTAAATATTGATATTCACTGATATCTAATTGTGATTTAATTTTCTTGAAATTTGAATTTGATCACATTTCTTTTATGTTTTGCATGTCATTTAATGTTTTGTTTACAAGACTTGTTTACTTTTACTAATAGTATGATATGTTCCAGTGGTGGATCCCATTCTTATTATTCATTTGTTCTTTTCCATGAGAAGGATATCTCATCCCTCATAATAACACTGAAGTCACCGTAACTTCCTCTGTTCTTTTTTCGCCTTCTGTAGTAGAATTTTGCTAAATCAATATTCTCTAGAAAGGGCCTTTGTGACAGAGTGTTTCGCTCAATGTCAACAGAGGCTGTTAGATGCCTTATTAAATAAAATTAGTAACATAACTGTTATTTTCTAACTAAAAAAATTAATTCCCTTTAACATAACTGTTATTTTTTAACTAATAAAATAATTCCCACTTCTTGACTTTCGCAGATTATGATTATTTGCAATTTGTATTTTAGCTTATAGCTAATTCTATATAGTTTATTTACTCTTCTTGTACGTGTAGAAGTATAGCCCCAATATAAAGGCTGCTCCTATTTTTCTGTCTGCAACGGGCCAAGAAAATTAAGAAAAGAATAACCAGTAACCTAACTTTTCATTATTATTCTCGTTTTATTTTATTTGCTTCCACTTGTTGCACCTAAAAATACTGTCTCTCCCTTGCATCTCTGCTATAATTGCCTGCCAGGGACCACCACTAAAATAGTCCTTAAAATGAAATCAGAGCCAATTACTGCTCTAGGAATGTCTCCTACAGATGACGT
>JAXCGZ010009687.1:45000-95000 GCA_037179515.1 Halocaridina rubra
CAGTCCCTCTCTTTCACGGTTTTCCTATTGGTTGTCTACTGCTGGGACACCAACTCAACCAATGTGTTTGTGCTCTGTTTTCCTCCATTCTCATGGCATGCCCATACTAATGTAGCTGCTCCCTTTGCCCAAAGTTTAAAATGCCTTCTATATTTAAAACTTCTCGAATTTCTTCATTTCTCAATTTATCCCTTCATGTTAATCCTTTGATGATATGCAGTACTCTCATCTCGTCAGGTTGTAATAAGAGTCCAGTTCTCACACCTATAGGTAAGCATAGGTCTTCCTTTTTTTCATATATTATTTTCTTTACCTGTCGTGGGACATGTGTGTCTTTAAATAGGGGACAGAGAAAGTTTACGTTCTTACTGTTACTAATAATCCAGTTTTCTATAGTGATAGCACACTACCCCTAAATATTTTGACTCTGTCACTTGTTTTAACTGCACATCTTCTACCTGAAGGTTACCCTTTTCCTGTTGTCTTCCAATAAACATTAACTTTCTTTTCCCAAGGTATAATTTAAGACTATCCTCCATTAATATAAAGTTTCAGATGTTGACCATGTTTGCAACTTCTGCAGATCTTCCTCCACTAATCCACATCATCAGCATATATGAAAACAGCAAAGTTTTCCCTTTTCCACCTCTTTGCTCCACTGCCTTCAAAAGTCTGTCCATTAACAATATAAACAAAAGTGGAGATATTACGCTACCTTGCCTCACACCAGATGACACATCAAACCGTTTTTCTTCATTTGCAACTGGTTTTACAACTGCATTGTCGTTGGCATACCGATTTATAATTGCTCTTCTCAGCTAGATGAAATCTGATATTCTTCTTCTCTAACCACCATCCATAGCGTCTACCTGTGTACTTTATCAAAAGCCTTATCGATATCTAATAGTGCCATATATTTCTTGATGTTCCATTCCCAAGATTAGTCCATTATCATTTTTAGAGCAAAAACTAACTTTGCTGTCCCACTTCCTGGTCTGAAGCCTTAGTGAGATTCTTCCATTGTAGTCCATAGTATTTTCTCAAGAAGTCATTTATATTTTTCCTATACGTGAAATTATTGCTATACCCCTGTAGTTTGAACAGTCTTTTCTATCTCCTTTCTTGAAAACTGTGTGCATCACAGCTTTACTCCAGTCTTCAGGGATTTCTCCTATATCTCATGTTGGGTTGAATTATATAACAAGTGGATTGGTTGGTTGGTAGGATGGGATAGGATAGGTGGGGGAAGAACAGTGACGGCGTCGAGTGAACTCTCTTAGCCCTATTCAGGGTGTCATCACTGAAGAGAGGGGGATATAGGATGGAAAGGATTGGGGGGATAACCACGAAATTTAAAGAAGGAAGAGATAAATAGAAAGGGGCAGACCCTCGTGCTAAGTTTTGGTTAAATATATAATTTAATTGCAGCTTAACATGACTCCCTTTAGTTATTATTTAAAAATTTGTATTCTTGATGAACACTGCTATTATTTGGTTGATTAGTATAAATTCTATATACACACAGACACATCCATACTTGTGCTCCTATTTGCATATTTATATATCAATACATACACACACACACACATACATGTATATAAATTTTTTATTTAATTTTTTTTTAACCTAGTTTGTTTATATTTTGATAGCATTTGTTAAGAGAAGTTTAGTGGGAGAGATAGATCAGAATGGATTATTATTTACAGATTATTTACATGCTTTTTATACACTATTTAGATATTATTATTTTTATATTTTTAAATTCTTTTGCCCGTCTACATCCACATATGCATATGCATATCCAAATGTACACGTGCAATATTTAGGAATTTATGGGAAGTTCTCGACTTTTGCTTTATCTGGTATATACAGATTCTGGTGGATTTCCTGATAATATTGGGGAAATTCTTTTCCACCAGGAATGGTCTCTGTTTCTTTCATTATTTAAAATGTTTGTTTCTTGGAGTAATTCTTGAAAGTCGATTTCCATTTTTCCCCAGGTTTTAGATGCCAATTTAAATAAATACTTATTTAATGCCTCGACTTTAAGGCTCTTGTGAATCTCTTCCATTCTCTCTATGTATGGTGGTGTTTCAGAGAGAATTCTTCTTAAATTTATATTCTGGATGGCTTGGAGTTTCAAAAGGTTAGATTTCGATACTATGCACATCGGTATTGGAGGGTATATTAATATAGGTCTTATTAAAGTTTTGTATAAGGTGACTCTATTTTTTGGTTTTGAGCAGGTTAAATCATTTTAGCTTCGTTGATACCATTTTACTCTGTATTAATCTATTGTTCATGTGTGGTTTTATCCCTGCTCTGTTAAAAAAAAAAAAAAAAGGAGAACGTGTTAAAAAGAATAATTATAGGCCGGTAAGTTTAACGTCAACAGTGGGTAAGATTCTAGAATCCATAATTGCAAATAAAATAAGGGCACATCTAGAATTACACAGACTGATAAAACTTTCACAACACGGGTTTCTTAAGGGTTTTTCGTGCCTTACAAACTTACTGTCTTTTTATTCAGAAGTTTACGAGGCAGTAGATTGTGGCAAAGAATATGATACAATATATCTAGATTTTAGCAAAGCTTTTGATAGAGTTCCTCACAAAAGATTAGTTAAAAAGCTGGAAGCTCATGGTATAGGAGGAGCTGTGCTCAGATGGATCAAACAATGGTTAAAAGACAGAAAACAGAGGGTTTGCATAAATGGAGAGAAATCAGAGTGGGGCTCGGTTACTAGCGGGGTACCACAAGGCTCGGTACTGGGTCCTCTATTATTCATCGTATATCTAAATGATCTGGATTCGGATATCAGTAGTAACCTAAGTAAATTCGCAGACGACACTAAAATAGGTAGAACTATAAATGGAAAAGAAGACATTCATGCTTTACAGGAAGATCTAAATAGATTATCTGAATGGTCGGACAAATGGCAAATGGAATTTAATGTTGAAAAATGTAAAGTAGTTAAAATGGGTACTATAAAAGACAATACTAGTTATAAGCTAAATAACCATGAAATCATGAGTTCTCAGTGTGAAAGGGATTTGGGAGTTCTTGTGAGTAGTAGTCTTAAGCCAAGAGAGCAATGCACAGCAGTCAGAAATAAAGCAAACAGAATTTTAGGATTTATCTCAAGAAGCGTCAGCAATAGGACGGAAAAAGTTATTTTGCAGCTCTATCTTGCATTAGTTAGGCCCCATTTAGATTATGCTGTGCAATTCTGGTCACCCTATTATAGAATGGAAATTGAATCCTTGGAGAGAGTGCAGCGAAGAATGACCAAGATGATACACAATATCAGAAATCTACCATATGAGGACAGATTAAAAAAACTTAATCTACATTCTCTAGAGAGGCGAAGAGTTAGGGGGGATATGATTGAAGTGTATAAATGGTTTAAAGGGATTAACAAGGGAGATATTAATAAAGTTTTAAAAATTCATGATCAAACCAGAACTCGTAATAATGGATTTAAGCTTGATAAATTTAGGTTCAGAAGGGAAATTGGTAAAAATTGGTTTGGTAATAGAGTAGCTGATGCATGGAACAAGCTTCCTAGTATGATAGTAAATGCCAATACCTTAGACACCTTCAAATGTAGATTAGATAGACATATGACAGAGGTAGGGTGGGTATGAATAGGTTAGTGCTTATTAGAAAAATCATAAAAAGAAAAATAGAATAAATAAGTAGAGTAGAATAGAATAGGTTAGACATGCTGAAAATACAATTCAGAAATGGAGCTGCCTCGTGTGTGCCAGTAGGCATGTTGCAGTGTCCTCTATTCTTATGTTCTTATGTTCTAAAAGTTAAGCCCAGGGTTTTCAGGCTATTGGAAAAGTTTATTGTTATTATTAATTATTACATCAGATGGTTTATAAGCTGAAATAATTAAAAGTTGGAATTCGTTAATATTGGTTTTAATTTTCCATTTTTTCTCGCAGTCATTTATTTTAATTATTTCCCGTTGTGTTTTTCTTGCTAAAAAATTCTTATTATGGTCAGTAATTATATGAGTGACGTCGTCAGCGAATGTAATTGTTGAGCATCCTATTTCTGGTTTTGGTATACCTCTCGTGAATATAGCATAGAGAAGTGGACTCAGATTCGATCCTTGGGGAACACCTGCTCTGAGTTCGAATTGAGTTCCCATGCGTTCGTTTATTTTGATACCTGACCTTCTGTTAGATATAAAGCCTGATAGAATTTTTGTTATTAATGGGGGTAACTGAAGGTATATAATCTTATATCTGAGTCCATCTCTCCATACTTTGTCAAAAGCAGAGATGTCTCTGCTCAAAACATTGCACTTTTTCTTGAGCCGTTGTGAGATGGCTTTTTTTTTTTTTTTTCTTGGATGTTCTCCCTTGAGAGTGAGCAGACCTTCCGTTGTGGCCCGCAGGTGGGGTAAGATTTTTTTTTTTGGAATGTTGGTGGTATTCGCTCTTGTGGGCGAATGGGCTTTCCTATTTGGTGAGGAGGTGGGGTGAAATCTTGTTATTGTTGGTGATCGGACTTTCCTATTTTGGCCCGCACGTGAGGTTGTGCAAAACTGTAAAGATAATGGCGAGCATAACTATTCAGTTTTGGATAAACAATTTAAATGAATTCCTGTTTTGGGGGTGAGAGAGAGTTATTACATGGTTATCTTGGTGGAGGGTATTGACTGATGATATTTAGTAGACTGTTCATGTAGTTGTTTGTTGCTAGTCTGATAATGGAGCTAGCAACATGAAGGACATTTGGTTCTTCGCTAGATGTTGTGGGGGCACCAGTTTTCTGCCGAATTTCTGAAAAGGAATCACATTCGAGGATGTAATGGAGCAGTGGATGTGGTGAGGCTACCTGGCAAAAGGTGCATTCCCTCATGATATCCTCCACTATTCGCCAGGTGCACTTGTACCCGAGTCTCAGACGGTACACATTGACCTCCGTGCTTCGTCGAAGGCTCTTAGGCAGGGTGATACACCGAAGATCAGTGGTGGCTTTGTACCACCAGGTGGAGGGGGAGCCAATGTCTGTGCACAGGTTGTGCTTAGTTATTAAGGCGTTAAGGAGTGACTTGGTGGCTTTATTTTTTATCTGTTGCATCCCAGGAGACAGAGATATTTGGATTTCTGCTCTGAGAGTGGCTTGTTTGGTGGCTTGATCGGCTTCCTCATTTCCCTTGATGCCGACGTGGCTGGGAATCCAGGCAAGAGTGATGGCTTTTCCAAGGCTGGTTGTCCTGTGGTAGTGGCTGAGGATGGTGGTGATGATGCGTACATTGTCTCTGAGGAGTGGCTTCTTGATGGACTGTAAGGCGCCTTTAGAGTCAGAGAGAATTAGGGCATGGTCAGCTCCTTGCTGGATGAAGAAGTCGAGGGCGTTGGCTATGGCAACAAGCTCAGTCTGGAGCGATGAGCAGGAGTTTGACAGTCTCCAGGATAGGACGTGGTTTCCAGTGGTGAAGGCGGTGGCTGAGGCTCCAGTTTCTTGATTTACTGAACCGTCAGTGTAGTAGACTTGAGAGTTTGGCCTGCTCTAGCTCTGAATTTTGTCCTTGTATATGTTTTTAAGGACAAGCGGGTTTACCAAGCTTTTGGGGTTGTCAGGGAGCTCAATCTTTATGTCGAGTGGTTGGTCATTCCATGGGGGTGGCCATCTGTATTCAGGAAGGGGTGTGTCTTGTATCTTGGCTAGGATGCTCTCCCTGACTGGCAGTGCTTGCAGGCTAGCGCAGACCTTGGCTGCCCAGGTTCTAGGATGGTGGTTGGGGTGGCAATTGAGGGCTAGATGGAGATTTATGCCAGCTAGGCATTTATGTTGGGCAGTGGTGGTTTTGGCCACAAGGAGGGTCAGTCTTTGCTGAGCTCTGAGTCTGAGTGGCATGAGTCCCGATTCTATCTGGATGTTTTCTCTCTTGGTCCACATGGGGGCTCCTAGCATGGTACGTATCGCGTTGTTTTGAATTACTTCTATCTTGTCCCACTGTTGGTCTGTTAGTAGCCAGAGTGTGGGACATCATAATGAGGCTGCGTATGGCTTGTACATAGAAGCTTCTGAGGACATTAAATGATGCACCATCGTAGAGGCCCGACATCCGACGAAGGACCGCTTGTCGCTGGCTGCACCTGTCGTGCAAGTGTTGAATTTCTGGTCCAAAGGTTAGTCTGTTGTCAATGATTATACCCAGGTATTGGTGTTTGGTAACCCAGTCCACAGGCTCATTACCTATGACCAGATTAGTGTCTGGTCTCCACTGGTGGATGGGAAGGGCCTTGGTTTTGCGGGCATTGATTTTAACTCCAAGGGAGATGGAGGCTTGGTGAATCTTGGTGAGGCAGCACTGTGTCTTGTTAGAGCTTCTGTCTCCTATTGTGACAAGGGCAAAATCATCTGCATAGTTGAAGAGTTTGGCTCCATGTGGTAGTGCAATGTCCATGAGTTTTTCCATGAGACAATTAAAGAGGAAGGGGCTAAGGATTCCACCTTGGGGGGTCCCATTTTCGTGGTTTTTGTAGGTGGAGTAGTGCCCATCTAGGTTGACTCGTGCACTACGGTTTTGTAGACCCTGCTTGATCCATGAGAGAAGGTTACCTTTTATCTGCTTTGATACGAGAGCTGAGAGTATTGCCGGCACATTGGCTAGTTCATAGGCCTTCTCTAGGTCTAGAAAAACGATTTATCCACGGCAGTTGTTGAAAAATGATAGCATGGAGGCTATGCATTCTGAGGTGCCTAAGCCAGGCTGGTAGGTAAACATGTTTTCTGGGAAGGGTGGGCATTTCCAGCGGACTCTGTTAAGTATTTTCTCGCATATATATGTTAGAGCTGTATGTGTGCCTCTGCCTCTTCTAAATCCGTGTTGGTTGGAGGGAAAAATCGTTTAATTCTAAATATTTATATACTTGGGAGTGTATTATTTTTTCGAATATTTTCCCTGGGACTTCTAAGAGAGATATTGGACGATAATTTTCGGCTAAGGTAGTGTTTTTCCCGGGCTTTGGTATAAAAATCATTACTGACATCTTAAATAGTTTCGGAAAATAGCCTGTAGATAAACAAAAATTAAAAATATCTAGTAGTTCAAGAATTGCTATATTTGGTAAATGTGATAATATTAGTTTATTAATGCCTGAACGTCCTGGGGCTTTATTTTTTATATTGTTAATGATGTCTTTGATGTCAGCAATAGTGATTGGAGATATTAGATCGTCCCCTAGAGTTAATCTATTTAAGTCTACGTTTAAATAAGGAATAATTAAATCTTCGTATTCTCTTAAAAAGTTACATATTGTTCTTTCATGCTCTAGATCAAAGTTTATATTTTCTTCAGCGCTAATATTAAAAATATTTTCCCAGGTCTTTCTGAAATTTTCTTCTTTTTCTTTGCTGGTGAATAGTTTTTTTTTTATTGCTATTGTTATTGTCTATTAGATACGGCGTTGATTCTTTGCAGTTACCCATTAATTTCTTTATATCATTCCAAAAAATTTTGGGATCCTTTTCTTTGTTTTGAAGCTTCATTATTATATTTTCCCAATTACTATTATATGATTCTATTAATTCTTTTTGTAATTCCTCTTTTATTGTTCTCAGTTCACTTAAAGCTTGGGGTCCCCAGAGGCCTCTGCCAACGTTATTTGATAAGGTTATGTATCTATATTGGAGTGCTTTGCATTTTTCATTTAGTTTCGGGTGGGGTAAGGTTTTCGTCTTTTTTAAAGGTATATAATTTTCTATTGCTTTTTTAAGTATGTAATACCATTGTTTCAAGTGTTCTTCTATATCTAAAGTTGAATTAATGGTGGTATTTCTCGTGATGTCTTGAGTGAATTTTTCATCTAGGAAAATCGAAAGTTATCCCAGTCTGCATATTTTAGATCTCTTGATGGGAAAATTATAATAGCTATTGGTTCTGTTGATAATTTAATTATTAATGGCAAGTGGGCGGAAGTGGTTGAGAGTCCCTTTTCTATGGAATAATTTAGGTAATGATTATTATTGCTTATAACTATATCAGGTTTCGAGGTTTCTGATCCATGAGTCATGGTTCTGAAATCGGGTCCAAGTATTCTAATTAGGTTATTATTTACCAAAGTATTTAAGAAATTACCAGTTACATTATTTCTAATATGACCTAGTATTTGATGTCTAGCATTAAGATCGCCAATTAGGTATGCTGGGATGTTTTTCCTTATTAATTTTAATATATCTTCGTAGGGAATTTCCATTCTTCTAGGTGGAAAGTAAGTTGTTCCAATAATTACGGGGCCGTTTTTTGTTTCTATTTTAAGTGCTAAAAAATCATTAGTAAAGTCTTCTATGATTTGATGAATAATATTTCTTTTAATGGCAATACCTATACCTGCATATTCTTCATTTAAAATATTTCTCTGATATGTATTGTAACCATAAATTTTTATTTTTTCGTTTGTCTTTGAAGTACTATTAAGTAGTATAATATCTGGGTCTATTTCTCTGTATACATTATATAATTCGCTACTTCTGGTTTTGGTCCAAGCTAACTCGTTATGTTGAATGATTCTTGATTTATTATAGTAATTAACCATATTAAATATAAAAATATAAAAAAAGAGTTATGTATTTAAGCTTGAGGATGATTATATTCTTTTATATAACTCCTGGGCTAATGCATCAAAGTGTTTTCTTTCAAAATATTGGATTCTTATGTCAGACAGATCAATTTTATTTTGCTCTAAGAATAGATGGACCTCATGAGGCTGGTAGCTGCTATTGGAGTAAATGTATTTGAATTTGTTAGTTCTAAGTAGTGTATCTCTTATAATTTCTATTTCTATATCAGAAGGTAATTTGTCATAGTATTTTCCTATTATTTTGAAGGTTAAGTCTTCTCTCAGTTTTACCCTCTCTCTCTGCTTTATAGCAGACTCTTCGTACTTTTGTTGATCTGCATTTTGTTTTGTGATCTTTTTCTTTTCTGTTATCATTTTGGATGTTCTTTTGGGGATTGCTCCTTATGGAGACTGAGTTGGACGTTTTTTTCATGGCTTGAGAAGATTGTTCTTCTTCTTCTGGTTCGATTTCTTCATCCATTCTCTCTTCTTCTTTTCTCGCTTCTTCTACAGTTGCAGCTACTGTTTCTTTCGCTGCAGTCAAATTAGGATTATTGGGTATACTTTTAGGGAGAATAATCCTTGGTATACCATTTAGTTCATAGATTTCATTAACTTTATCTTCAAATGACCCAGGATTGATGGAATCCATCATCTGGCCATATACCATGGCACTAATTATCACTGTGGTCATTTTTTCAGCATTGATAGGGAATTTAAGTTCATGTTGTAATAGTCTGCCCGAGGAGGGAGGGGGTTTGGCTGCCCCTAACATTTCAGCAAATGTAGGTTTGGGTGTTTTCTTTGATTTTCTAATTTCAGCCTGTTTGTCTTTTTTCCTTTGTTTCCTTTCAGGACACCCAGCAGCGAGTGTGGAGTGCTCACCCGAGCAATTAATGCATTTTTTTGTATCCTACTTGTGCACTTATTCTCGTTCCATCTGTGACCTTCCTGGGCACATTCTGAGCAGATAGTGGTTTCTTTTTTACACTCTTTAGTAGTGTGATCAAAAGAATAGCATTTCATGCATGTATTTATGTGGACATAGATTTCCTCCTCGATATTATTTTCATTTATTCTAATTTTAATAAGAAGGAGTCCCTGGTTTTTGACTATTTTGGCCATGCTTATGCTTTGGAAGCGTATCTTTAACAGGTATTTGTTGTTAGGGATTCTTATTATTGCTTCAACTCTAATGCCCTGGTTATGTTTTTCGATTTCAGCTATTATTTCATCATCTTTGTGTAAAGTTATGTATTGATCAATACCAAGGCTGACTACTGTTCTTTGGGCATTTAGTTCGGGAGGCATAGTGATATCAAAATTATTCTGGTTAAAGATGGCAATAACTTCAGGTGTGATTACCTAATTGTGATTACCTAATTTTGTTTACGGGAAAGAGCCCAAAGCTCGTATCTTCCCGCCTCCTGATCGGTTCCATTTTAGACTTAGTGATACTTATCATACCTGTCCTTAAAACTATGGATTGAGATAACATTAACTACCTCCTCGCTTAGCCAATTCCAATTATCAACTACTCTTACACTGAAAAAGTATTTCCTTGCATCCTGCGAAGAAGTTTTCTTACGAAGCTTCAAACTATGACCTCTAGTTCTAGAGCCAGCCATATCAAAATATCGATCCCTATCCACTCTATCATAACCATGAAGGAATTTAAAGACTGTCACCATATCCCCCTCACTCTTCTAGCTTCGAGTGATGGTAAGTCTAATTCCCTCAGACTCTCATCATAACTGAGATTGCCTATTTCTGGCACCAGTTTCGTGGCATGTCTTTGAACTTTTTCAAGCTTAGCTATGTGCTTTTTCAAGTGCGGATTCCAGAAGGGGGCTGCATATTCGAGTTTTGGCCTCACATAGGTTACATAAATATTTCTGAACATATCCTTGTCCATGTGCCTGAAGGCTACCCTTACATTTGATAAGAATGCATATGCTGCCCTTACTATGCCATTTATATGTATTTCTGGAGACAAATCTGCCAGTATGTTTACTCCTAGATCTCTCTCATTTTCTGTCTCTTGAAGTTGTACTCCAGCCACCGAGTAGTCAAGCTTGGGCCTTCTTGCACTTGTACCCATTCTCATTACCTTACATTTTGAAGTATTGAATTTCATTAGCCACTTTTCTGACCACTCATGCAGATTATTTAGATCCTCCTGAAGTTCTCTACCATTGTTTTCGTTTTTTACTTTCTTCACAATCTTTGCATCATCTGCAAACATATTCATGAATGAATTTACAGACTCTGGTAGGTCATTTACATATACAAGAAACAAAAGTGGCCCTAAAACTGAACCCTGTGGAACTCCACTACTAACTCCACTCCATTCAGACACTGAGTGTCTTACTCTAACCCTCTGTTCCCTTCCTTCTAAGTAAGTTTTTATCCATTCCAAAACATTTCCACCTATTCTAGCCATTGATTGCAGCTTCCTAATAAGTCTCCCATGTGGAACAGTGTCAAACACTTTCTGGAAGTCTAGGAATATGCAATCTGCCCACCCCTCTCTTTCCTGTAAGATTTGGCTTACCTCATCATAAAATTCTAATAAGTTTGTTACTGTTGATCTACCTTCTCTGAAGCCATGTTGCCTCACTGACAAAAAGTTGAAGGATTCCAAGTGAAGAGAGATATGTTTCCTTAGTAGTTTC
Organism: Halocaridina rubra; assembly: GCA_037179515.1. Lineage (NCBI taxonomy): Eukaryota > Metazoa > Arthropoda > Malacostraca > Decapoda > Atyidae > Halocaridina > Halocaridina rubra. The sequence continues at coordinate 56,265 of JAXCGZ010009687.1, forward strand.
TCCATAACTTTGCAAACTATGCTGGTCAAGGAAACTGGTCTATAGTTCAGAGCCGTATCTCTCCTTCCCTTTTTGAAGATAGGTATCACATTTGCTTGTTTCCAGCATCTTGGAATCTCCCCCGACTCCAGTGACTCCTTAAATATGATACTTAGTGCCACTGATATTGTGTTTGCGCATTTTTTAAGCACATGAGGGGATATGTCATCGGGACCTGTAGCTTTATGAACATCTAAATCCATCAGCGCTTTGCATACCTCTGTGGCTGTAAGGTTGATGTTCTCTAATACCGGCCCTTGAGCTTCTATCACTGCAATCTGAGGGGGTGGGGTATTTTCTACTGTAAATACTGACTGAAACTCCTTGTTCAATTCTTTGCAGATCTCTTCATCCGTCTCAGTGATGCTTCCATCCGCTCTCTTTTGCCTTAAAACCTGTTCTTTTACCTTCAGTTGTCCTCTGATAAAGCTGTGGAAAAGCTTGGGATTTTCTTTAGCCTTCCTGGTGATGTCCCTCTCATAGTCTCTCTCTGCCTCTCTCCTTTTACTTAGGTAGTCATTTCTTGCTCTTTTGTAGGTTTGCCAGGCATTTATGTTTTTTCTCCTCCTATTCCTTTTCCAGCATTTGTCTCTCCACTCCTTAGCTCTTTTACACCCATTATCAAACCATTTCTCTCTGGCATGAATTACACCTACTTTGGTGACAGGTATGCAGCAATCTACTATCTTCCCATATTTCTCACAAAAGATGTCATACATTTCTTGTACAGATTTGTTGTAAAATAAGGTTCTCCAGCAGTTTAGTTCCTGGGTTCATCCAGTGAGGACGTGCTTCCAGTAGCTCTAATCTTGACCATACTTAGTACAATGGAGAGTGGTGGTGTTCTTTGTGCTGGTGGTGTTAGTGGTAGTGGTGTTGGTGGTGGTGTCGTTGTTGGTGCTGTTTGTGGCTGTGCTGGGGATTTGTCCTCGTCTGACGCAAGCAAACTCATTTTTAATTTAAGAAATGAGTTGGCCGCAGTCAGGCAGGAGGTCAGATCCTTAGCTGAGGAGAACAGGGATCTGAGAGGTAAAGTAGAGGTGTTAACCAGGAAGGGACGATTGAATAATGAAGACGACTGGAAAGTTGTGAATAAGGGTTCAACAAAGATGGTTCTTAAGAAAAATGATACTTTTTGACTACAGGTTGCTAATTCATTTAGGTCACTTAGAGATGAATGTGACAGTGGCGGCAGTAATTCTTCAGGAACCATAGAGTCAGATAGGTGTACTAGCGATCGTAAAAATGGAAGTGGGAAAAGCTCTCAGGTCAAGAGCCTAGGTAAGTCTCCCAAGGTCGGAGTAACCCATCCTCCGGATAAGTCTCGTTCTTTGGTAATTGTAGGGGATTCACTATGCAGATATGTAGACAGGAAACTCAGGCATAGAGTTAGAGGAAAATATTTTTTCCCTGGAGCAGGTATGAAGAAGGTGGGTGAGTCAATAAATAGCTGGATTGAGAAAAAAGATGTTGTTTGTTTGATAGCTGGGGGAAATGACGTGCAGGATGGTAGAAGTGAAGAGCTGATTAGGTTGTATAGACAAGCCCTGGATAAGATTAGGAAAAGGGGTGCAGTTCCTGTGATGTGTGGTATTCTCCCTAGGCTTAGCCAAAGTTCAGAGTGGTGGTCTCGAGCTATAGGAGTAAATGCTAGGATGAAAGTCTTCTGTCGGGAGAATAATATAGGTTTTATAGACGGGTGGGATCACTTCACTAGTCGTAAGCATATGTATGCAAGGGATGGAGTGCATCTTTCTAATTCAGGTGTCTCGGTATTGGCTGGTATGATAGACAGAGAGGTAGGGGGGTTTTGTTAGACACAAATAATGAAATGATTAATACTTGTGCAGAGAAATTAGTCAGTAAGGGTTCAGTAAATAGTGGGTCAAATAACTGGGAGTCTAAGGATAAGAACCATTTGTTACATAGAACAAATATTAACAAAAAGAATAGCCACAAGAAGGGTGAAGCTAGAGAAAGTTTAAAAGTATATTATACAAATAGCCGTAGTTTAGGTAACAAGATAGAAGAACTGAGAGCCATAGTATGTAGTGAGAGACCGGATATAATATGCATTAGTGAAAGTTGGATTAATTTAGAAAGCAAACACCTTAAAGCTGAATACATAATTACAGGATATAAACTTTATAATGCTGATCGTAGTGCAAATAAAAGAGGGGGAGGGGTAATTATGTACATTAAAGATAGCCTCAGAAGCTGCATTAAGTCTGGAATTAAGACAAATCTAAATTCAGAAACCTTATGGGTTGAAATTAAAAATAATATAGAAAGTCTAGTTGTAGGAGTAGTCTACAGACCACCTGATCTAGATAATATAGAGTCGCAAGTTATATACGATGAAATTTATAAAGTGAGCAGGTCAAATAGAGTTTGCATTGTAGGCGATTTTAATTTTAGACATATTAACTGGGAAACCATAACAGGTGATAGTAGCTCTAAGGAATTTTTGGAAGTAGTAGAAGACAATTTCCTTTTTCAGCATGTACATGAAGCAACACGGGGGGTGAATACACTAGATTTAGTTCTTAGTAATAGAGAGAATATGGTTACAAATTTAGAAGTTGGTGAAAAATTGGGCAACAGTGACCATGATTGCATTAGATTTAACATAATTTTCAAGGAAACTATAAAGGAAAATAAGAATATTGTTCCAAACTTTAGAGCAGGAGATTTTGAGGGCTTAAAAACTAAATTATCTAATGAGGTATGGGAAGGGATTTCTGGGGTAAAGATGTGGGTAGTTAATCCAGCAGGTCAGGTCGCAGGTAGCGGATTACCCCCGAAATTTGAGTACCACATGCCAAGGATTATCACAAGATAAGATCAATACATTAAATTCTCTCACAGGAAAGAACAGCAGCCCTTCAGTTAATATAAATTTGGATGAGGAATATAACAATTTTGTCATGACTCTTAAGAATAGTCAGAGAGACTATATTCCCATGAAACATTGCAGATCAAGAAAAAATGACCCTAAATATATGAACAATAGAATAAAGAATCTTATAGGTATTAAAAGAGGAATATACAGGAAACTAAAAAGAGGTGAAGAGCATGTGAGGCAGCAATATATACAGTTAAACAGGGAAGTTAAAAAGATAGTTAGAGAGTCGAAAAGAAAATACGAAGTTAGAATAGCAGGAGAAGCTAAAGAAAATCCTAAAGGGTTTTATCAACATTATCAAACAAAATTTAAGGAAAAAGTCGGACCAATTGAAGTAGCCAATGGCCATATCACAGATGACGATAAAGTGATGTGTACATGTTTAAATGATTATTTCTTATCTGTATTTACAAATGAAAACTTGGAAAATATTCCGGAAGTAGAATCCATTTACAGAGACAGTCCCGATAATATACTTAGTTCAATAAATATTACGAGAGAGGAGGTAATAAAAGAAATAGATAAATTAAAGGCTCATAAATCTCCGGGACCTGATGGAATATATGCTAGACAATTAAAGGAATGCAAGGAGGAGCTTAGTTGTCCTCTAACTGCATTATTTAATAATTCAATAAAATTAGGATCGGTACCCATGGAGTGGAAATTGGCAGATGTGGTACCAATATTTAAAAAAGGAGAACGTGTTAAAAAGAATAATTATAGGCCGGTAAGTTTAACGTCAACAGTGGGTAAGATTCTAGAATCCATAATTGCAAATAAAATAAGGGCACATCTAGAATTACACAGACTGATAAAACTTTCACAACACGGGTTTCTTAAGGGTTTTTCGTGCCTTACAAACTTACTGTCTTTTTATTCAGAAGTTTACGAGGCAGTAGATTGTGGCAAAGAATATGATACAATATATCTAGATTTTAGCAAAGCTTTTGATAGAGTTCCTCACAAAAGATTAGTTAAAAAGCTGGAAGCTCATGGTATAGGAGGAGCTGTGCTCAGATGGATCAAACAATGGCTAAAAGACAGAAAACAGAGGGTTTGCATAAATGGAGAGAAATCAGAGTGGGGCTAGGTTACTAGCGGGGTACCACAAGGCTCGGTACTGGGTCCCCTATTATTCATCGTATATCTAAATGATCTGGATTCTGATATCAGTAGTAACCTAAGTAAATTCGCAGACGACACTAAAATAGGTAGAACTATAAATGGAAAAGAAGACATTCATGCTTTACAGGAAGATCTAAATAGATTATCTGAATGGTCGGACAAATGGCAAATGGAATTTAATGTTGAAAAATGTAAAGTAGTTAAAATGGGTACTATAAAAGACAATACTAGTTATAAGCTAAATAACCAGGAAATCATGAGTTCTCAGTGTGAAAGGGATTTGGGAGTTCTTGTGAGTAGTAGTCTTAAGCCAAGAGAGCAATGCACAGCAGTCAGAAATAAAGCAAACAGAATTTTAGGATTTATCTCAAGAAGCGTCAGCAATAGGACGGAAAAAGTTATTTTGCAGCTCTATCTTGCATTAGTTAGGCCCCATTTAGATTATGCTGTGCAATTCTGGTCACCCTATTATAGAATGGAAATTGAATCCTTGGAGAGAGTGCAGCGAAGAATGACCAAGATGATACACAATATCAGAAATCTACCATATGAGGACAGATTAAAAAAACTTAATCTACATTCTCTAGAGAGGCGAAGAGTTAGGGGGGATATGATTGAAGTGTATAAATGGTTTAAAGGGATTAACAAGGGAGATATTAATAAAGTTTTAAAAATTCATGATCAAACCAGAACTCGTAATAATGGAGTTAAGCTTGATAAATTTAGGTTCAGAAGGGAAATTGGTAAAAATTGGTTTGGTAATAGAGTAGCTGATGCATGGAACAAGCTTCCTAGTATGATAGTAAATGCCAATACCTTAGACACCTTCAAATGTAGATTAGATAGACATATGACAGAAGTAGGGTGGGTATGAATAGGTTAGTGCTTATTAGAAAAATCATAAAAAGAAAAAATAGAAAAATAAGTAGAGTAGAATAGAAAAGGTTAGATATGCTGAAAATACAATTCAAAAATGGAGCTGCCTCGTGTGTGCCAGTAGGCATGTTGCAGTGTCCTCTATTCTTATGTTCTTATGTTCAATAACTGCAAAAAGCTCATTCATTTTGATGTAATCTCCTTTCCGATAGTTCCTCCTCATGGCCTCAGTGCCTCTACTCTCAGGAAGAATATCTTCAATGATATACTCCATCAACAACACACAGTGGTCACTCTTTCCAATTGGTGGTTCATACTCATTTTTTTCAATATCCAACACATTATCTGTGAACACTAGATCAAGTAGTGATGGCTCATCCCCACCCCTGGCCCTTGTTGGTTCCATTACATGTTGGTGTAGGAAATTCCCTTGTACGCAATCTAGGAATCTTGCACCGAATGAGTCCTCACCACTGTGTGGGTCAAGATTTATCCAATCTATCTCTTTATGATTAAAGTCTCCCATAATCAAAATCCTACATTTTTTTCCCGTGCCATGTTAACAACTGAGTTTATGACTTCAATAGTACCTATATGACTTTCCTCATAAACTTCAAGCCTATTTTGGTTCCTTGGTGGGTTGTATACAACAGTTATTATAATGCTCTCTGACCCAGTATTTATGCGAGCAACAAGAAATTCCTTGAACTCACTTTCTATAGCCAAGTTTATTTCTTCGACTTGAATCCTTTCACTTATGAGCAGTGCTATCCCTCCTCCAGTCCTCTCAGATCTTTCAACCCTTAGTATTCTGAAACCCTTAGGAAAAACTGTGACACTGTTTATGTCCTCACTCAACTTAGTCTCTGTAATTGCTAGGTCCTCATCGGCAAGGACAAGGACAAAGCCAGAGTGGATGTTTATTCCCTTATAAACAATGATATTGCTCAAGCCAAAACATGAAAATATGTCATTACGACTATTGGCAGGATCCCCAGGGGGATCACGGTCCTTAATCCGGGCTCGGACCATTATTTATACGTGCAGAAAAAGTACAGTTTTGAAGCCACAATAGATAGTGATCACGAAAAAAAATAGCAAATATTATAGCTTAGGTTATTGAGTTATATGTTTATTGGTAAAAACGAGTGGAAAATTCCAGGTAAAAAATGACCGCGTGGAGAATCTTTATGAGTGATATAATTAGGTGTAGTCGCCGTGGCTCAGTCGGTAGCGTCTCCGACTCTGAGGCGTCAGGTCGAGGGTTCGCGCCCCGTCACGGTCTGAGGTTAGCAAAGGCATGCACTCAGCGTAAGGATTACATCTGCCAAAACCAAGTCCTTCGCAAGAAGGCAACCGTCCTAGCCCTTGGTTGATAAGGGAGTCCGTGACGTAAAACCGGAACTATAATGATCTATATAATTAGGCAATTAATAAAAAAGATAATAATTACCCACTGTTTCCCAAACAAGATTATTCACAAGATTTTACACCTAGATTAACGAACCATTATGTAAAAAAAAAAAAGTAGTTTTATCAAAGACAGGTATTATTTCAATTGAAAAAAAAATTATGCAATTGAAAACAAAAGCAGCTTATAGAGAATTAATTTGAATTTAGATTCGAAAGTAAGATAGTAGTAGGAACAGATTTTAGTGCTTAGGATTGGGTGGGGAAAGGATAGGAAACTACAAGGCGATTACTATGATGTATGGGGACAGTGGACGTTGTTAATTCACCAGGGGCGGAGTTCTCCCCTCTGTGCTGCTGGCTTAACCTACCAGCAACACCTGCCCGCGGCTCACAGCAAGCTCAATGCAGAAGCTGCAACCACCCGGCAGGTAAATAACAAGGTAGTCACAGCCAGTAAGGTAAGGATAATGAGTGTAATTAGTGGCTTGTAATCACGTCTGTGTGCTATCAGAGCTACTAAGAGCTACTGCAAGACATGCAAGATCACTAATGAAAGGGTCTGTATATTAGCAGGGCTATTGACAGACGTGCGTGTAGTCAACCAAATTTCAAGGGATGTCATCTACAGTCTAATGCAGTGACGAATCTTGTCTCTACAAGTGGGTTAATAGCTGACGTTCCACCAAATTTGAATATCTTGTGTAATATTATTGGCTTACATATTATTATATGTATATGTGTATATGATTATAATAAGGATAGTGTTACAAACCCGCAAGGGTCATATTATTGGCTTACATATTACAATATTACTATATGTATATATGTATATTACTTGTTTGTTTGTTTGTTTGTTCCGGTTTTTACATCACGGACTCCCATATCTACCAAGGGCTAGGACGGTTGCCTTGTTTTGGCAGATGTAATCGTTACCCTGAGTGCATGCCCTTGCTAACCTCAGATCGTGACGGGGCGCAAACTCTCGACCTGACACCTCAAAGTCGCGGACGCTATTGCTTGAGCCACGGTGACTTACATGTATATTACTATATGATTATAATAAGGATACTATTACAAACCCGTAAGGGTCATTCCTTAATTGCCCAACTCCGTAACAAGGACAGTGAGAGTATCATTAGCCTGAACTTCACCCTCCTTTCTAAAGGGAGTTTACAAGGAGGATTTCAGACATTGTATATTAACTTATTATAATGGAGACAGTCACCCACGGACTTCTATTGTAAACCTTCCTACCATTATTTATGATTGTGATTATTTGAGGACTAATACAGCTTGGTGTCAGGTGTGGGTAACCAATAATATCTCCAGAGTAAGCTAGTTATGACCGTATACCCAGAAGAAAAAGACTCTGTGAAAATAGCTGTGACAAGATAGCCCACACCTGCAGTGTTGTTTACATTAGGCTATTGTGAAGATGTTTGAAGAATATATATTTCATTTATGTTTCCCATGTACGATATACGTTTTCTTTTTAATGAAATGTATAGTTTTCTTTTGTCTCAATTTTTTTTTTCTTTTGATGAGTAAACCCGCCATTCTATTCTTCAATACAATGTCGTGGAGCATAGTCGATAGATAAAGAAGATAAATTAATGTTTAGGACCAAGGAATATTGAAAATAAAACAATCTTGAAAATTAAAAAAAACAAATAGGGTGTGTAAATAAATATTTCATGAGTAAGATATTATGCCTGAATAGTGATGAATATTAGGTATAATATGTAAATAAATGACCTTTTTCATTTCTGTATTGTACTGTCAAGCTATATTTACATTTTTATAAACTATACAAATATTATTTTTCTTCTGCCAAAATGTTAATAGTTTTATTTTTTGATTGAAAGGTTTTAAATTGTGTTCTGGTTTATATTAATAAGTTTTTAAAGGGTCCAAAACTGTCTCTCAAATCCGCCCTCTACAAAAAAATGGTTACTCCTGGAGTAACCCGCCAAGAAAACCAGAGCCAACTTCTCAAGATTTTTGGTAAAGAAGATACTTACAGCCATGCCAGATTCTGGAAACGAAGATTCAGGGATGACCAACTCCAAATCAATAAAGCCTCCTGCCTTCATGGAGACTTCAGCTCCTGGATGGTTCTCCATCATGGAAGCACTATTTCACTTAAAAGAAATCACCGTGGATGTTAGCAACTTCTACAGCGTCACTGCAGCATTGCCAGCCGAGGTGGTCTCAAGTTTACCCAATAATGTGATTGACCCAGTGAAGTCCAACTACAAGACGGTTATCAGTATGTTTTTGAGAACGGAACCAGAATTATTAGATAGGTTAATGAAGACAACTATTATATCAGGTAGGCCCTCTGTTTATTTGTAAGAGATGATTACCACAGCATCTAGAATAGGGGTTACTGACGATATAATTTGTCACATATTTTTACAAGATTTGCCGTCAACTGATTCACCCATGATAGCCTCTCAAAAAGAGTTGAATCTGTCACAGTTAGGCAAATTGGTTGATGAGTTGCTGCCATATTTTAGTAACTCTTCTGAATTGGCTGTTCAGCAACTAAATCCTGTACAACGAAGTGTTCCAAATAAGGGTAAAACATATTAGCATTCCATTCTTATTGGTGTACGCTCCAAAAGTGTGTAGGGCACATATTTATTTCGCTGGTCGTGCCAAAACTTGTAAAGAATGGTGTGAATGGCAAGAGGAAGCAAATTGTGAAATGCTTCCTAACTCCAGACCACCTACCTCTTCTTCGGAAAACTAGAGGGGCGGGCTGCCAACTTTGCTCCTGCAGACCCACCACTTTTAGAAGTTGCTACTCAAATTGGAGCTACAAAGTTTAACTCTATAATTGATACTGGTGCTAGCGTGTCAATAATTCCCTTTGCATATGTAATGGAATTGTAATTGAACCCTCACTTATTTCAATATCTTCTTACATGGGGGAAGGTATACAATATTATGGTCAAGCAAAACTAGAAATTCAATTTCCTAGCTTAAGGCATTCATTTATGTGGACTTTTATTATCGCTGATACGGTACATCCTTTGCTTGGCTTCGATTTTCATAAAAATTTTGGCCTTTCCATCGATTGTAAAATGAGACAAATTATTGCCAGTACTACAGAAAGAAAAGCCAATATCCTCTTGTCTTGATCATCTTTTAATGTAGTTCTTACTGAAATCCAGATTCCTCCAAATATTGAAATATTGCTGAATAAGTATCCATATATTGCCTCTCCTCATGATAATAAAGATGCAGTCTATGGTGGCGTGTATAAAAAATTAAAAACAGGTAGTAACCCTCCTATATTTGCAAAGAAACGTCAGCTAAGTGAAAAAAAAATTTAAGGCTGCTCAAGAAGAATTCTGTGTGCTCCAAAGCTCGGGCATCATTGTCCCATCTGAAAGTAAGTGGAGTTCTTTACATCTAGTCCCTAATAGTAATGGAAAATACCGTCCCTGTGGTGATTATAGAGCACTAAACTCCATTACGAATATAGACCGATACCATATTCTCAATATAATTCTTTTTCATATATATTCTCCAAGATTGACTTAACTTCGGCCTATCATCAGATTAGGGTACACCCAGACGATGTCCCGAAAACGGCTATAACTACCCCTTTGGGTTATTTGAGTTTCATTATTCACCCTTTGGCCTTTGTAACGCGGCCGCAACTTTTCAAAGAGTAATGGACAAGATATTCTCAAACATGTCGTGTGTATTTATATACTTGGATGATATATTGGTGTTTTCAGATAATGAAGAAGTCCATTTTAGGGATCTTGAAATAGTATTTGATATCTTTAATAAGTACAAACTTAAAGTTTATTTAAAGAAATGTGCACTTTGCGTTAAAGAACTTGACTTTTTAGGATTCAGTGTTAGTGCTGATGGTCTTTGCCCTACATCAAATAAGATTTATGAATTGTCAGAATTTCCTTACCCAACTGATTCAAAGAGTTTACAGTGATTTTTGGGAATGATCGGTTTTTATAGGAAATTAGTTCCTAAAATTTGCTTTAATTGTCTTACCTATAACAGTATGTATAAGATTGAAGCCAAATCACAAATTATTAGAATTAACTGCAACAGAAAAGCAATCTTTTGATGAAATTATGGAAGTTCTGTCTAACCTCAAAGCTCTCGTACACATACAAACAGGCTATACCCATTTTCAGTTAGTAACTGATAGTAGTTGGTATGTTGTAGGAGCTGCACCCCATCAAATGGTTAATGAGCAACCTATACCTGTGGGATTTTTCTCAAAGAACTTTCACAATCACAAAGAAAATATTGTACATTTGATAGGGGGCCTCTTGCCGCTTATTTAGCAGTATTAAATTTCCATTCTCAAATTGAAGGCCATTATGTATTATTGTTAACAGACCATAAGCCACTTTGCAGTGTTTTTAAAAGCATTAATCCAGCTAAGTCTGATAGACAACAAAGGCATTTATCTATCTTAACAAAATATTTTGTCGATGTTAGTTATATAAGAGGTTCACATAACATTGCGGCCGACTGTCTTTCGCAACCTCCTAATGCAGTTAAGTTATATGTGTGTGATTTACCTGAAATTGCGAATGCACAGTTTCCAGATGAAGAGACTCTGATAATTTAAGACCTTTCCAATTACTAAATGAAGAATAGAATGTGTTGTGTGATACATCTACACCTTTCCCTAGACCTATTATATCAGAGTCCCTATATATGTCAATCTTTAATAGCCTATATAGCTTATCTCACCCCGGTATAAAGTTAACCCTAAAATTGGTAAAATCTAGGTATATTGGCCTGACATGGACCGATCCATTAGAAAATGTTGTAGAAAGTGCTTGTCTTGTGAACAGTCAAAGATTCACCATCGTACTAAGGGTGCTGTAAGTAAGTCTGACATACCCTCATCACGTTTTCAAACAATACATCTAGATATTGTAGGTCCCCTTCCCAGAGTTCAAAATCTTTCAGACCCAGATATTAGTCCATAAAAATATCTATTGACGTGCATTGATCGAGCAACTTGTTGGATAGAAGTACAACCAGTAGCAGATATTACTGTACAGACTGTAGTGCAAGCTTTCATAAATGCATGGATATCACGATATGGAGTTCCTTTCCATGTCATTACTGATCGTGGTTCTCAGTTTGAGAGTGAAATGCTTCAAGAACTCTCATCTGTTGTAGGATTCCATAGGTTAAGAGCAACCGCTTATCATCCTCAATCTAATGGAATGATAGAGCATACTCACAGAACTATTAAATCCGCTCTAATAGCTAGAAAAGAAAACTTGTTCTAATCCCTACCTATTATACTTCTTGGTATTCGTAATACTCCTTATGAAAATGGATTTCTTGCATTCAGCGCTATTTCTGGTACCTCACTTTGATTACCAAAAACTGAAGGTAGACACAAGCAGCACTAATACTAGTGATTTAGCAAACTCATCAGTTACTATTTAGTCAAAGAAATGTACAAATTAGATGTAATTGGTAGGTGCCATGGTTTTACAAAGACTTTTATTCCTTAAGAATTAGACACCTGCGATAAAGTTTGGTTATGAGTTGATAGAGTCAGGTAATCTTTGGAAGCCCCATACTCAGGACCATATAAGGTTATTAAGCGCATGCCTAAGCATTTTATTATACAATTGTCTGATGATGTACATAGTTGTGTTTCTGCTGATCGCTTGAAACTGGTAATCGAGCCTAATACAATGCCTAAACCAAGTACTGTTGAACCACTAGAACATAGTCAAACACAGTGCTTTTGAGTATGATATTAATAATAATAGTGATAACCAAGGCTATGTCAACCCTGATTCACAGAACATAGTTCCACCTAAAGTTGCAACATCATCCTTAGGTAGAAAAATAAGATTTAAGAGTAGCAACAATTATTTCTATTATTAGCTCTGCTTTTTGGGAGGGAACTATTGTAGAGAATATATATTTCATTCATGTTCCCCATGTATGATATACGTTTTTTTTTTTTTTTTTAATGAACTGTATAGTTTTCCTTTGTCTCAGCTGGTTTTTTTTTTTTTTTTTTGATGAGTAAGCCCGCCATTTTATTCTTCAATAAAATGTCGTGAAACATGGTCGATAGATAAAGAAGATAAAATAATGTTTAGGACCAAGGAATATTAATAATAATGCAATCTTGAAAATAAAAAAATAAAAAAATGGAGTGTGTAAATAAGTATTTTATGAGTAAGACATTGTACCTGAATATGAATATTAAATATAATATGTAAATAAATGGCCTTTTTAATTTTTTGTATTGTATTGTCAAGATATATTTTCATTTTTATAAACTATATAAATATTATTTTTCTTCTACCAAAATGTTAATAGTTTTTTTTTTGTTTTTTGTTACAGGGTTTTAAATTGTGTTCTGGTTTATACTGATAGATTTTTAAAGGGTCCAAAGCTGTCTCTTATTCCAGCCTCTACAAATGGCTGATCATAATTACCTGCAGGGTCCTCTCTCTTTGGAAGGTATCTGTGCTGAGAACTGGAAGAGATTTATCCAGGAGTTCGAGATATATCTAAATAGTTCTGAAAAGGACGGTAAGACGGATGAAGTTAAGGTTGCATTACTTCTTCACTGTGGTGGTTGTGAGCTGCTGGACATCTACAACACACACCCTGTGTCTGAAGCAGAAAAGAAAGATTATAAAATGCTAGTGGCCAATTTCAATCCACACTTAGAGCCTAAGAAGTATACCACATATGAAAGATATTAAATACAAGGACAAAACACCCAGGTGAAAGTATACAGTAAATAGTTTCGTCACAGAACTAAGAAAAAAAAACAAGAACTATAATAATGGTACCCTACATGATGAATTACTAAGAGACAGAGTTATTTGTAGTATAACTGATGATACTTTAAGGAGCAGACTTTTGAGATTAGATGGTTCTAGTTTGGATGACGTTTTGAAGCAATGCTGGACCCATGAAGTTATTGAAGAACACCTCAATGGATTTAATGCTGCTTTCCATCCCAATGTTGATATTATAAGTAAAGTTGCCAAGATCAGTGTAAGGGGCACTAAGAAGGAGGGAGGTGAACCTAGAACAGACCCTGATGTACGAAGCTGCAAGTTCTGTAGATTCAGCATATACTCAATTGATGATTCTGTCCTGCTGCTGAACAAGAATGTGACAAGTGCGGGCGACGTGGCCACTTCAATATCAAATGCACCTTCCAAGGACAACACAAGCCCCGGAGTAAATCTGCGAGGAGTGCCTATTTGGAACAGGACTGCTCTTCTGGATAAGATGAGTATCAAGAAAAATCAGTAGGTTATCTCTGTATTGACAAAAAATCCTCCAATATAAATTACTTTAAGTCTGGTAAGGAGCAAGATTTAACTCAGCTCGAGTTTCCTGATCACCACTGTAAATGTGAGGCTTTAGTTGATACTGGTGCTGAGGTTAGTATTTTACCTGTTACCGCCACGCATGGCAGTAGAGAAAGAGAGAGAGAGAGAGAGAGAGAGAGAGAGAGAGAGAGAGAGAGAGAGAGCAGCAACACACATGTATGTGTGCATATGCAGAGAGAGAGAGAGAGGTGCCACGGAGTGTCAGGAAAGACACTACAGGCCCTTGTTCTTGCTTAGTAAGCATAAGCTATATACTGCCATACACCATGAGAGGATAAGCAGACAGATACTGAGTGGATTCGAGAGCAGACATATTATTCAGCGGATTCATTCGGGCATCAATTACGTAAGTTATGAGAAGCTAAATGCATTAACCTGTATTAATTAACATGTAGCATAAAATGATAAATAGAGAGTAAGGATGATGACATTAATTAAATACACTTGTGTGATGTAGAATTGTATAATGTATTCAGTGATTAATAGTTGTTGTTTTATGGCTTCTAGGCAAACCGTACTTATAAAGACGAGTCTGCGATATAGCCCTCTCCTTTATCACCCACTAATAAACTTGACTGCCTTAAAGGCATCAATATTACCTAAGAGGGTTTTTGATAGGATGAAGCCTAAGCCTACATTAGGTAAAGCCAGGATTGTTTAAGTGTCCTTTGCAGGAGATAAAGTTACTCCAATTAGTAAAATTTGGATTGAATGCCTACGTAATAGTCAGAGATACAAAATTCTGTTTCATATTGTTGATATAGATTGTAAACCTCTACTCAGTATAAATACTTGTGAACTTCTTGGTGTTGTTAGATTTATGAAACAAGTAACATTGTCAATAAAGTTAAATTCACTGATTTCAGAGTATACTGATGCTTTTCAAAGGTTAAGCTGTAATGAAAGTAAAGTTCACCTTGATGTAGATCCCAGTGTAAGCCCCGTAGCGCATTCTCCAAGGAAGGTACCTCTACCACTTAGAACTAAATTAAAGGTAGAATTTGATGAAATGGAAAAAACGGAGTAATTGTTAAGGAAAGTAATTCAACTGACTGGGTAAATAGTATGGTGATAGTTGAGGAGATCTCAATAAGGCTTTGAAGAGACAACATTATCCCCTTCCTACCACTGAATAAATCTCAACTAGATTGTCTAATACTAAAGTATTTTCTGTTCTTGATTCAACCAAGGGATTTTGGCAATTGGAACTAGATGAAGCATCATCAAAACTTGTCACTTGCAACACATGCTTTGGTAGGTACAGGTATCTGCACTTAGGTTTTATAGTTAGTCCAGCTCCAGAAATCTATCAAAGGAGGATGCACGTGATGTTTGATGATCTAGAAGGTATAGAAGTTATAATGGATGATATTTTGGTCTATGGAAGTGATGAGAGAGAACATGATGCAAGACTGAAGACTGTGATGCAGAGATGTCGAGAAAGAAATTTAAAGCTAAACTCAAATAAACTGAAATTAAACACAGATCAGGTGGAATATATAGATCACGTTCTTACCCCTAATGGAATGAAGCCTGATCCTGGGATGGTGGAGGTTATCACAAAATTTCCATCTCCTCAGGACAAAACTGTACTTCTCAGATTCATGGGTATGGCTAACTATTTGGTTAAGTTTATTCCTAGACTGTCAGACATAAATGAACCATTAAGAAGATTGTTAGAGAAGGATGCCGACTTCCATTGGGGTGAAGAACAAATACAATGTTTGAGAAATTAATGAAACTAGTTAGTGAGGCTCCAGTTCTAGGATTTTATGATGTACGAAAACCAGTAACTCTAATGGTAGATTAGTTTGGATATACTATAGGAGCCTGTATTTTGCAAGACGATAAGCCAATTGCTTATGCAGCTACCTCACCCACAAAAAAACAAAAAAATTATGTTCAAATTGATAAAGACCTTCTGGCTATTGTATTTGGTGTAGAAAAATTTCACTTTTACATGCATGGTAAATCAGCTGTTGTTGTCGAGTCAGACCACAGGCCAATGGAAACCATTTTTAAGAAGAATCTCTCCCTAGCTCCTCCAAGGTTGCAAAGAATGTTGCTCAGACTTCAGAAATATACTCTTGAGGTAAAGTGCAAGAAAGGTAAAGAGATGTATGTAGCTGAAGTTTTGAGTATGAGTCAACAGGTCTGAGGAACTTGATAAATCTTTTGAAGAAGTTAATGTTAGTGTAGTTTCCATGAACATAGATGTTGGTACTGGATTGGAAGCTGGGGTATTAAAGTAGAAGACCAAAGATAACCCTACTCTGCTGATGCTAAAGGAATACACTCTTGAAGGATGGCCTGATAATAAGAATCAAACTGCAATAGGCATACATGCTTACTGGAACTTTAGAGAAGAGATTAGTTATTCCACTGGATTATTAAGTAAGATGGATTGAGTAATTGTACCTAAAGAGTTGAGAAATAAAGTGACGAGGAAGCTGCATAAGTCATATCAAGGTATTGAAAAAAAAAACTTTAAAATTAGCTAGGGACCTTGTATACTGGCCTGGAATGAATGGAGAAATGAAAGATCTGAGTAGTTCTTGTGATACTTGTAATGCTTTCAGTAACCAACAAGTGAAAGAACCTTTGATGTCTCGCCCAGTACCTCATTTGCCTTGGGAAAAGTTAGGTGCTGACCTGTTTGAGTTAAATGTCAAATAATTCCTAATCCTTGTTGATTATTACAGCAAGTTTGTGGAAGTTGGTGACTTAGAAACAACTCATGCCTGTAGTGTAATAAAATGCTGTAAGTGCCAATTTGCGAGGCATGGTATACCTGAAACAATACACAGTGATAATGGTCCTCAGTTTACTGCTAAAGAGTTTGGCAAATTTTGTAAATCCTATGGTATCCAAAACACACCCTCTTCCCTAGATATCCTCGAAGTAATGGACTAGCTGAGATAAGTGTTCAGACAATAATAAAAACAAACTTATAAGGAAAAATATATGCGATGGTGGTGATCTTTATCAGAGTTTACTAGATTACAGAAATATTCCCATACTTGGAGATGTCAGCCCTGCTCAATAGTTGTTTGGCTGCAGAACCCATACCACCCTCACCACAGCTCCTGTACTGCTGAAACCAGAAACTCAAGACCCTGTCATTATTAAAAGACTGTTAAAAGAATGTTAAGATAAACAGAAATTCTACTATGATCAGAGTGCCAAACCTTTAATTGATCTGAAACAAGGGGATGTGGTTAGGATTAATAATGGCCAAAGTAAGGACTATAGAAAGGGGATTGTGGTGGCTCCCAGGTCTTACTTGGTGAAGGACGACTTTGCTCAGACATACAGAAGGAATAGAAGGCATCTGATTAGAGCTAAAGAGTCCCCTCCCTTATGTAAGAGTTATGATTTGGATAATGAAGTTAATATTCCTTCTACTCATCATAATTATAATCATGTATCATCTCCCAAATCTAGAACCCCTGCACAGTCATATACTGTACCTGTAAGAAACCCCAACTATCCTGAAATTCATGATCTGCCAACAGATCAAAATGTGACTATAACTAGGTCTGGAAGAGTTGTTCATCCACCGAGTAAGCTTTTCTAGTATTTCACAAGTAACTTTATTTATAAGGCTGTCTTTTACTTTTACCATGCTGAGGTTATTTTCTTTCATAACAAAAAGGAAGATGTAATATTATTGGGTTACATATTACTATATGTATATATGTATATAGTAATATTTATGATTATAATAAGGATATTTTTACAACCACGCAAAGGTCATATTATTGGCTTACATAGTACTATATGTATATATGTATATTACTATATGATTATTATAAGGATATTGTTACAAACCCGTAAAGGTCATTCATCCTTAACTGCCAAACTCCAAATAGTTTCGTAACAAGGACAGTGAGAGTATCGTTAGCCTGAACTTCACCTTCCTTTCTAAAGGGAGTTTACAAGGAGGATTTCAGACTTTGTATATTAGCTTATTATAATGGAGATAGCCACCCATGGACTTTTATTGTGAACCTTCCTACCATTATTTATGATAATGATTATTTGAGGACTAACATAACTTCTTGCATGGTATGCCATCATATCCATTTGTTTTGTTGTTATGCATTTGTGATATAGGTTCCCTAACATCTGCCTCCGTAATCTTCTCTACCATGTCTTCCCCAGGCACCTCTCCAGTCTCCTTCCCCTCATCCTCCAACATATTTTCCGACTTCTGGAACATTTAAGAGGTCCTTAGACTTGGCTAAAGATAAAAGTAGTTTTGTTAATTCCCCAATATCATCTTGCAAGTCATCACCCATCCTCTTCAAGAAATCAACTCTAGCTCTGTTTTTGACTGATATGGCAGTGTTCCACAAATGTACACATCTTTGTCGGCTATCCTCAGTGCATACTTTTAATCAATACCTAAAAGCTTTATTTCTTATTTATCACAGCAGCTCTTAAGTCCTCTGTCCAGTATGCAAACTTCGTCTTCTTTGTACCTCCCATCCATTTGACACAAACTAGATAGATAGATAGATAATTTTATTGTCAAATTGCAGTACACTAAGTATACAAAATGAAAGTCTTTGTGGCACTGAGCTCCCTACTACAATCATGATAAAGATAAAATAAGATGGTATAAAAACATGGCCCACACAAACATATAGGCTAAGGAGGGATATGGCTCTGAACTATAGACCAGTTTCCTTGACCAGCATAGTTTGCAAAGTTATGGAGAAACTACTAAGGAAACATATCTCTCTTCACTTGGAATCCTTCAACTTTTTGTCAGTGAGGCAACATGGCTTCAGAGAAGGTAGATCAACAGTAACAAACTTATTAGAATTTTATGATGAGGTAAGCCAAATCTTACAGGAAAGAGAGGGGTGGGCAGATTGCATATTCCTAGACTTCCAGAAAGCGTTTGACACTGTTCCACATGGGAGACTTATTAGGAAGCTGCAATCAATGGCTAGAATAGGTGGAAATGTTTTGGAATGGATAAAAACTTACTTAGAAGGAAGGGAACAGAGGGTTAGAGTAAGACACTCAGTGTCTGAAAGGAGAAGAGTTAGTAGTGGAGTTCCACAGGGTTCAGTTTTAGGGCCACTTTTGTTCCTTGTATACGTAAATGACCTACCAGAGTCTGTAAATTCATTCATGAATATGTTTGCAGATGATGCAAAGATTGTGAAGAAAGTAAGAAACGAGAACAATGGTAGAGAACTTCAGGAGGATCTAAATAATCTGCATGAGTGGTCAGAAAAGTGGCTAATGAAATTCAATACTTCAAAATGTAAGGTAATGAGAATGGGTACAAGTGCAAGAAGGCCCAAGCTTGACTACTCGGTGGCTGGAGTACAACTTCAAGAGACAGAAAATGAGAGAGATCTAGGAGTAAACATACTGGCAGATTTGTCTCCAGAAATACATATAAATGGCATAGTAAGGGCAGCATATGCATTCTTATCAAATGTAAGGGTAGCCTTCAGGCACATGGACAAGGAAATGTTCAGAAATATTTATGTAACCTATGTGAGGCCAAAACTCGAATATGCAGCCCCCTTTTGGACTCCACACTTGAAAAAGCACATAGCTAAGCTTGAAAAAGTTCAAAGACATGCCACGAAACTGGTGCCAGAAATATGCAATCTCAGTTATGATGAGAGGCTGAGGGAATTAGACTTACCATCACTCGAAGCTAGAAGAGTGAGGGGGGATATGGTAACAGTCTTTAAATTCCTTCATGGTTGAGTGGATAGGGATCGATATTTTGATATGGCTGGCTCTAGAACTAGAGGTCATAGTTTGAAGCTTCGTAAGAAAACTTCTTTGCAGGATGTAAGGAAATACTTTTTCAGTGTAAGAGTAGTTGATAAATGGAATTCGCTAAGCGAGGAGGTAGTTAATGCTATCTCAATCCATAGTTTTAAGGACAGGTATGATAAGTATCACTAAGTCTAAAATGGAACCGATCAGGAGACGGGAAGATACGAGCTTTGGGCTCTTTCCCGTAAACACAATTAGGTAATCACACACAAACATTATACATACGCCCATAACGCTACATTAATATATACAAACAAATCTATCTCATTAAAAACCGATCTATCACAGTGATGTAATGACTTGTCTCATGTGTACCACTTTTAAATTGTTAAAAAGTAAAATACTCTTTGGAATGAAGGATTTCTTATATCTATCTGTACGCTGTACAGGCAATGCTAGCATTCTTCCAGACCTTAAAAAAGTGTAACAGTTATGCAGTAGATGGGTTCTATCCTGCATGATCTTTTTTACTTGTTTCATTACTCCTTCATGATACAGAGTGTCTAGTAATTCAGTAACTGCCCCTAATTTCCGGCTCTTTTTAGCAATTATCAAAAGCCTATTATTGTCTTTACATGTCAATTTTCTATACCAGGTGGCTAATGAGAAGTTGTTTATAGATTCAATAATGGATTTATAGAAAAAAATAATTATCTTCCTACTTATGTGTACATTATTTAGCATACGCATAAAATGAAGCCATTGGTTACATTTTTTTAACACCAAGTCAGTGTTTTCCTTTCCTTTTAGTTGATTTTCTATCACATAGCCTAGGTACTTATAATTACTAACTCTCTCAACACTTTCCTGATTTATTACAAATTGGTCTGGTATTACTTGTTTTCTTTTTCTGAAATCATTAACAATTCTTTTGTCTAATTTACATTTAGTTCAAAAAAAAATAATCTTTCACCAATCGACAAAATATCATCAGCATACTTAATTATGGAACAGTTTCCGGACAAGCTTCTACAGTCGTCTGTACATAGGGTGAACAATACTGGAGATATGATGCAACCTTGGGGTACACCTGTGTTGGTGATATATTGTGTTAGACTTAACATCATTTATCTTGGTATACTGTGGCCTCTGGGTTAAGAAACTGAAAATCCACTCCAGAGGTAACAGTTTACATCCATTCTCATCAATTTATTCAGTAAGACGTGGGGTTAGATTGTATTGAATGCAAAACTGAAATCAATGAACAATAATCTTATTTGTGTGTTCTGTTTATCTACGTGTTCGCTAATATAATTTAGTAGGGTTAGACTTGCATCCTGAACACTCCTATTTGTATGGTAAGCAAATTGAAAAGGGTCAATAATGTTATCTGTGCTTTCACATAAGTGAGTTTTCAGTATGTCCTCTAAACATTTCATAATATTTGATGTTAGTGCTATAGGCCTGAAATCATTGAACACTTTAGGAAAACTAATTTTGGCGATGGGTTTCATTTCTGACACTTTCCAGTTATCTGGAACAATTCCTTGGTCTATAGAAGCCTGGAAAAGTAGTTGCAACATCGGTGCCAGTTTACTTCTGACCACATTGTTCTAGTGTAGTATCTTCTTTGGTTAGCTAAAAGTTACAAATTCTCCTTTATAACTCCTCCTTTACCGCTTCCTCTTCAAGTTTTTCAACTTTGATTCTCTTTTTACAAGTTTTTTTTTTAAATTCAATGGAGGCTTGTTTAATCTTACATACCACAACAAAGTGGTCAGAGTCTTACAGTAAGAACAGATTGCCTTAAGATTATGAATCAAACTTTTATGTTCTGCCACTGAAAGGTCATCATTGATTTCTGACTATATTCTCCTCTTTCTATGCTCCAGTGGTACCAGGTTCACTTATGCTCTGGCCTATGATCAAATGGTGTTCATTACTGCCATCTAACTTCCAATGTAGAAGTCATCTATCCTCTCCCTATTCGTATTTGTGTAAAAAAATTCCAAACGCACAGATTATTTCTTCTCTGCTCTGCCTATAAGCACCTACATCTTCAGTTAGATCACCCATATTGAGATTTTTTCTGAGATATAAATCCACTGTGATTTGAAGCGATTCAGAGAACTCTTCCCTTTCTTCAATACTTCCTCCTGGCTGTGGACATAAACTTGCATTAAGTCTAATTTTCTAACATATTTGATATCAATAATTCACTCTCCTATTTCAGGTATCATCATAAAACCGACTCTGTGCTGTCCATCTTCTCCACTATAAACTAGTACATAATTCTCATGTAGTATCCTTTTCCCATACTTTTTTGTGCATATTTTAGACAATTATATCCCATATGATGCTGTACCGCAGTTAAATGTTTTATTATGGCTCTCGGCATATGTTATCACTTTTTTTGTGTAGAAAAATTACTACCTGGTTTATAATCACTTTCAGGTATTTTAGTTATAAGAACGTTAATGCTAGTCCTCATAAATTATATATTTAATCAAGGCCTTCTAAAGTGCAATTTATTGTGTTTATGAATGCTAGAAAGAGTTGATGTTATATGTTTGTCAGAGGAATTAATTGAACTATATTTGGTGATGAAGAGAGTAACTCTACATATATTTCCAAAATGTTTGTGGTTGAAAAGGAATTTCAAATTTATTCTTTGTGTCATAAGAACTAATTTAGATGGATAAAGAAATAAAGAGCTAGGAGTTCCTCTCTCAATCTCATAGTTTTTCATGAAATAATTGGGAGTTATATCAAGTGAATTTTAAGTCAACCAATTCGTTTTCCTTATCTCATATAGTTCCTATATGAGATGTAGCTAGCTTTAACCTGATCTCTTACAGTCTGTCTCGTGAACCATTTCTGTTCCTAGG
Organism: Halocaridina rubra; assembly: GCA_037179515.1. Classification (NCBI taxonomy): domain Eukaryota; kingdom Metazoa; phylum Arthropoda; class Malacostraca; order Decapoda; family Atyidae; genus Halocaridina; species Halocaridina rubra. The sequence continues at coordinate 78,650 of JAXCGZ010009687.1, forward strand.
TCAGTGCCGTAAATCCGTCCGTTATGGGACTGTGCATGTGGTTCCTGAGTAATTTTTTTCCACAACTGGTTTGCAAGGCCTGTCGTAACTTCACCACTGTCATTTGCATTATCCAGGGGGCACTACAAAAACTGACAGTCAGACTTTGACAAAAGAAATGTCATTGCCATCAAATTTGGGTGCGACCTGTAAAAGTGACAGAACACAGGTGGTTGAGGGATATTGGTATGAGGTAGCATAAACTGGGTTTTAATATGGCGGGTTGGTAATCATACACTATCTATGGGAGAGTGGGCAAAGCAGGGAAGTAAACAGTAAAAAGCTGTATCTTACTAGCAGGTGGCCACATCGCATATGAGCTCTTAATACCTTATTAATATGTAAGTCACAGAAGTTATTTATAGTAATTACTTATGTTTCTACACTACAAAGAAAGTTATCATTTACTTTATGTGAGGTATTACAACATAATGTGCACAGTGAATATTTATTTAGTATGAGACGCTCCAGAAGTCCATATAGCCACATTGTTTTCTAGGGTTATTCTGTCTTTGCAGACTGGAGCATTCATTATGTTGTATAGGAGTTACAAGAATAAACTGTAAGCACCACACATATGAATGACATTTTGACCAGTGGCTGCTGCAAAAAACGTTTCTATCTGTCTACCTTAATAGTTTTCCAAAGTCTCAGGAGCTTCCACTCTTCTTGCTGGTGATGATGACCTGGATGCTGGGGAGGGCAATCTAGGAGATGGTTGCGTCTGTAGGTGAGAGCATTCACTCTGGTACTGGCAGTGGGGTTTACACGAATTAGTGTGTGTCCCAGAATATTCATGACCATCTCAAACTTTTGGATGATGTTTCATATGAAAAGGATGCAGCCCATGGGAATAATGAAGTAAAGATGTCGCAGTGTACAGCTGTTCACTGGCTCAGTAATGTGTTGTTGAAGGCTGTACTGCACTGATGCAATTCTTGGAGATGGGAATTAAGTCATCTTCAAGCTGGCCTAAAGCTTATAGATTCATATCACTTTTTGATGTTAAAACTACTGAAAAAATTACTTGGGGCTACTTACTGGAACTTATACCTCAAAAAGTCATTAGAAACTTTCAATGTTTTGGCAGTTTGTTGGATCACTTTAAAAAAAAGTGAGAGTTTGCTGTACATGACAGAATTGCTAATCAGTTTATGTAATAATTCCAGGTTTTGTTTGTTCGATTACTTGTAGAAATAGATATAGCAGATAAAACATGTAAACATTTTGTGGCATTACTTATGATACAAGCAAGTTAGAACTGGGCTTAAATAATGGCAAGTAGACAAAGAAATTGCCGAAATCATAGCCTCAGGAATGGAGTTGTTCATCCCTTATTCAGTCAAAACTATTTCTCCCTCTAACCCTTGGTATGACTGCTCCTGCTCCATAACTATTCAGGCCAGGTATTGGGCATGCCAGTCATACCAAGCCTTCCCTACTGATCTAACTTGCTCTGCCTTTATTACAGCTAGGAATCAATACACTACGCAGATTCGTAAGTCTAAAGTTTCCTATCTGAGAAAAGAAATTGATGGTTGGACCACTTCTTCCACTGATAAATATTTCTGGCTCCTAGCCAAAAAGCTCTCCAAAAACTTTTATAACTCAAACTCTCTCAGTTCCATAGCTTGCTTTCTCACTGACAAAGCCATTCTTTTTGGCTCTCCATTTTGTTTTGGTTTTTGCTAACTCTTCTGTAAATTATTAAAGCTCGCCTGATCATTGTATTTTGCTCCTCTCTAACATATTGCCTACCCCTATTCTTTTTACCTGTACAATCTGTAGGGTACTGCACTCTCTGATGAAGATAAAAGGTATGCAGTCCCAATGATGTCCAAACAAGGTTCCTTGTGGAATTTGCGGATGAACTGGCTTTTGTGCATTGCCAACTTTTTTGCCTCATTCTCTCAATCATTAGCCATCCTTCATTTTTGTAGCCCACTTTAGTTCAGCCAGTTCCTAAGAAAGATGACCATTTTATTCCTTTCAACTAACAATCAATTGCTCTAGCCTCTTCTATCGCTAAAATATTCAAAGTTTTCTTCATTTCTCACTTATTGAAACATCTTGAATCTACCTCACTAATTTCAGTTCACAAGTATGGCTCCTGCAAGTCAAGATCCACAGGTGACTTCCTGTCCTATCCCACTCATGTATGGTCATCTTTTTAGAGGATCTATGGGGAATCCTTTGTCATCACACTTAAGGCATTTGAAAGAGCGTGACACAATGCTTTTTTAGTCATATTTCCTGCATATGTCTTCACCCATTCTCTCTGTCCTCTGATTCCCAAGTGTCATTCTGGCCATTTTATTATTGTGGTTCTTGACAGAACAATATTTAGCTTAATTCCAGCTACCAGTAGTGTTCCACAGGGTTCTTTTATTTCACCTACTCAGCCCTTCTCTTTATCAGTGATCCTCTCCAGTCCCCATCCTTTTTTTTTTTTTCAATACCTTTGATAACGATTCAACCATTTATTCTTTGTCTGCATTCACTTTCCAACCTTCATTGTTACTCAAAATCAGTCTTGTATCAATGTTTCTTCAACTCTCAACTCCGATTTGCAGAGAGCAAAGTGGGGCACCCAAAATTTAGTAAAATTGAATGCTTCCAAGATAGTTTCTGGCTACTCCATTAACTTCTTCTCTCTTGTATAATTCTAAAGACTTTGAAAATAAACGAATATCATCCTCTTAAAACAATAATCATATAGGCATTTTGACAGCTTCTAACTTGTCTTGGACAAATTGCATACCGATAATTCAAATTTTTAAAACTGCATCCAAGAAATTGGGTGTTCTGAGTTGTTTTCGTAATTACTTCTCTTTTCCCTAACTATTGAAAGTCTATGAAGGTCATATTTTTCCTTGCGTAGAATTCCATTCTCACATCTTGGGTGCTTCTTCTTATACTTATCTCTTTGATAGCATTGAATCCAAGGCCATCAGACTCAATAACAACCCTTTTCTTAATTCCAATTTCGATTTTCTTTCTCTTCACCAAAACATATCATCTCTCTCTCTCTCTCTCTCTCTCTCTCTCTCTCTCTCTCTCTCTCTCTCTCTCTCTCTCTCTCTCTCTCTCTCTCTTCTATCGGTGCTATTTCCTTCATTGTCCTGATGACTCTCTCTCTATCTCTTTTCTATCGGTGCTATTTCCTTCAGTGTCCTGATGACTCTCTCTCTCTTTCTTTTCTATCGGTGCTATTTCCTTCAGTGCTCTGTTGACTTGGCAAGTTGCATCCCTCCCTCGCAGGTGAGACCGCATAATATACATCAAACATCCTCTGCAAATAGGTACTGTGTGCAGGTTTGTAGGTCGCAGACTGGTTAGTGCTGTTACTGTTTCTTTCCTTCTACTTTCAGACTCTGAGACTCTCTTACTCCTTCTGTCTTCCCTAACACTTATGACCTTTCTTACTTCAATAAAACTTATTCATTTTCGCATCAGGGCCTAATGCTAATACTTCTAGGTTATTATTTCATTAACTAATGTTTTAGCCTGTCCTTTTCATATTACTTATAATTTCTTATTTTTGCCTAGTCCTTAAGCCAATACTTTTTATTCTTCTTATGCTTTCTTGGTGCCTGGGCCTGATGAGGGTAATTTTCATTGCCCGTCTCAGTGTCTCACACACTGAGGAAATTAGACTTACCATCACTCGAAGCTAGAAGAGTGAAGGGGGATATGGTGACAGTCTTTAAATTCCTTCATGATTATGATAGAGTGGATATGGATCGATATTTTGATATGGCTGGCTCTAGAACTAGAGGTCATAGTTTGAAGCTTCGTAAGAAAACTTCTTTGCAGGATGTAAGAAAATACTTTTTCAGTGTAAGAGTAGTTGATAACTGGAATTGGCTAAGCGAGGAGGTAGTTAATGCTATCTCAATCCATAGGCCGTTTACCTGATCCTGTGGTTCCATATATTGTTAAAATCAGTATCCTTCCCATTTATATTAACTTGCTAGTTAGTTTGATACACGAAAAAATTGAATAAGTAAAAAAACAAAAAAACAAGCAAATATCCACCTGTCAACAGTACTGAGTTAAGTTGCCAAGTAGTACAGCTGTCTTATTTTCTTCATTTTTTTTTTTTTTGCTTTTCTTTTAGCTTTCTCTTTTACTATTTTGTTTTTATTTTGTATATATATTGAGTTAAATGTAAAGTCTAATCTTGTGATAACATACCTTGGTTAGCAAGTGAGTTTATCAGTTAGGAAGAATATATAGCAGAAACAGGTAGGTGCCACCTCAGACACAGGTTCGAATTTTTCCTTCAGGCTTGACTTTTGTTTTGTTGCATTTTTTTTTCTTTTTCTTTTTATCCTTAAATTACCATGGTCAAGTTTTTAAGTTAAGATGTGTGTTACCAGAAAAGAGATAAACTGAGCCACTAAATAGCACTTATATAGAGATATAAAAATTCGGTGTGAAGCTTAATTAAAAGTTTTTCTCTTTTTTTTCCTCTTTCTCGTCTTCTTTCTATATTCTGTGAGAGGGAGAACATAAAAATGACGCCATCTCTGTCCCAAACCTCTCCCATCCATGGGTCGGTAGGAGGGGTAGCCATCAGGAGACTCAACAGGAAATCAGGAATATAGAGGAAACGGTTATAAGCCTTGATGATAAAATTCAGAATATGGATGGAGAAATGAAAGAGAATGAAACACTCAGAGAGCAAATAAGATCTTTGGAGGAAGCAAATAAAGCACCAAGGCAGGAGAGAAAGAAACTAGAAAAAAGAATAAAAAAGCTGGAAGGGGAAAAGAGTCAACTAGAATCTAGACTTTCTAAACAAGAAGATAAAAACAAACAGCTGAATGACAACCTAAAGGAATTAGATGTTAGTTCACTGCTCTCTTCTGAGAGAGACGAGATTGCTGCTTGGAATGTCCAGATTAAGGAAAACATTGAACAGTTCAGGAAAGAGTTCCAAGAGCTGAATATGGAAAATGATGCCATGAAAACTTCCTTTGCTGATGCACTAAAGGGGAATGTGGCAGTAAAAGAGGCTGTAAAGGTGGTGGCACTGGAAAACATACAAACAGTTGACTATAAAGAGACAGTAATCGAAAAAATGAAAGACGTTGTGATGGAAAGGGCAAACCCACTCATCAGACAGGCACTTGATAAGGAGAAGACAGTGGTAATCTCAGGCATAAGCGAGTCCCAGGAGCCAACATGGCAGGGGAGACTTGAAGAAAATAAAGCTAGGGTTGTAGACCTGATAAGAAAGCTTGGAGTAGTATGTGGTCCTGAGGATATTGTAAACATACACCAACTAGGTAAATATTCGAGGGAAGGAAAGCCGAGACCAACAAAAGTAACCTTTGAGAGAGGGGAAACATGTAGGGAAATATTGTTGAGAAAAAAAATCTAAAAGACCTTCAAGAATTCAAAGAAGTGTTCATTAGACAATACAGAACACAGGAAGAGATGGGAAAGATCAAAAACTTGTTGCAAGAGGCAAGAAGGTTAAATGATGAAAGAAATGAAGAAGAGAAGAAAAATTTTCATTACAGAGTTCTTCCAGACAAAGGGGAGATAAAGAAGATAATGACAGAAGATCAGGGGATGGGGCCTCATTAAGATTGTTATACACAAATGCTGATGGATTAGCTGGTAAGGCAGTAGAATTAAAAGATAGGATTCACAACAGTAAGGTAGATATAGTAGCAATTACAGAGACTAAGTTGAGTGAGGACATAAACAGTGTCACAGTTTTTCCTAAGGGTTTCAGAATACTAAGGGTTGAAAGATCTGAGAGGACTGGTGGAGGGATAGCACTGCTCATAAGTGAAAGGATTCAAGTCGAAGAAATAAACTTGGCTATAGAAAGTGAGTTCAAGGAATTTCTTGTTGCTCGCATAAATACTGGGTCAGAGAGCATTATAATAACTGTTGTATACAACCCACCAAGGAACCAAAATAGGCTTGAAGTTTATGAGGAAAGTCATATAGGTACTATTGAAGTCATAAACTCAGTTGTTAACATGGCACGGGAAAAAAAATGTAGGATTTTGATTATGGGAGACTTTAATCATAAAGAGATAGATTGGATAAATCTTGACCCACACAGTGGTGAGGACTCATTCGGTGCAAGATTCCTAGATTGCGTACAAGGGAATTTCCTACACCAACATGTAATGGAACCAACAAGGGCCAGGGGTGGGGATGAGCCATCACTACTTGATCTAGTGTTCACAGATAATGTGTTGGATATTGAAAAAAATTGAGTATGAACCACCAATTGCAAAGAGTGACCACTGTGTGTTGTTGATGGAGTATATCATTGAAGATATTCTTCCTGAGAGTAGAGGCACTGAGGACATGAGGAGGAACTATCGGAAAGGAGATTACATCAAAATGAATGAGCTTTTTGCAGTTATTGACTGGAGAACCTTATTTTACAACAAATCTGTACAAGAAATGTATGACATCTTTTGTGAGAAATATGGGAAGATAGTAGATTGCTGCATACCTGTCACCAAAGTAGGTGTAATTCATGCCAGAGAGAAATGGTTCGATAATGGGTGTAAAAGAGCTAAGGAGTGGAGAGACAAATGCTGGAAAAGGTATAGGAGGAGAAAAAACATAAATGCCTGGCAAACCTACAAAAGAGCAAGAAATGACTACCTAAGTAAAAGGAGAGAGGCAGAGAGAGACTATGAGAGGGACATCACCAGGAAGGCTAAAGAAAATCCCAAGCTTTTCCACAGCTTTATCAGAGGAAAACTGAAGGTAAAAGAACAGGTTTTAAGGCTAAAGAGAGCGTATGGAAGCATCACTGAGACGGATGAAGAGATCTGCAAAGAATTGAACAAGGAGTTTCAGTCAGTATTTACAGTAGAAAATACCCCACCCCCTCAGATTGCAGTGATAGAAGCTCAAGGGCCGGTATTAGAGAACATCAACCTTACAGCCACAGAGGTATGCAAAGCGCTGATGGATTTAGATGTTCATAAAGCTACAGGTCCCGATGACATATCCCCTCATGTGCTTAAAAAATGCGCAAACACAATATCAGTGGCACTAAGTATCATATTTAAGGAGTCACTGGAGTCGGGGGAGATTCCAAGATGCTGGAAACAAGCAAATGTGATACCTATCTTCAAAAAGGGAAGGAGGGATACGGCTCTGAACTATAGACCAGTTTCCTTGACCAGCATAGTTTGCAAAGTTATGGAGAAACTACTAAGGAAACATATCTCTCTTCACTTGGAATCCTTCAACTTTTTGTCAGTGAGGCAACATGGCTTCAGAGAAGGTAGATCAACAGTAACAAACTTATTAGAATTTTATGATGAGGTAAGCCAAATCTTACAGGAAAGAGAGGGGTGGGCAGATTGCATATTCCTAGACTTCCAGAAAGCGTTTGACACTGTTCCACATGGGAGACTTATTAGGAAGCTGCAATCAATGGCTAGAATAGGTGGAAATGTTTTGGAATGGATAAAAACTTACTTAGAAGGAAGGGAACAGAGGGTTAGAGTAAGACACTCAGTGTCTAAATGGAGAAGAGTTAGTAGTGGAGTTCCACAGGGTTCAGTTTTAGGGCCACTTTTGTTCCTTGTATATGTAAATGACCTACCAGAGTCTGTAAATTCATTCATGAATATGTTTGCAGATGATGCAAAGATTGTGAAGAAAGTAAAAAACGAGAACAATGGTAGAGAACTTCAGGAGGATCTAAATAATCTGCATGAGTGGTCAGAAAAGTGGCTAATGAAATTCAATACTTCAAAATGTAAGGTAATGAGAATGGGTACAAGTGCAAGAAGGCCCAAGCTTGACTACTCGGTGGCTGGAGTACAACTTCAAGAGACAAAAAATGAGAGAGATCTAGGAGTAAACATACTGGCAGATTTGTCTCCAGAAATACATATAAATCGCATAGTAAGGACAGCATATGCATTCTTATCAAATGTAAGGGTAGCCTTCAGGCACATGGACAAGGAAATGTTCAGAAATATTTATGTAACCTATGTGAGGCCAAAACTCGAATATGCAGCCCCCTTTTGGAATCCGCACTTGAAAAAGCACATAGCTAAGCTTGAAAAAGTTCAAAGACATGCCACGAAACTGGTGCCAGAAATACGCAATCTCTGTTATGATGAGAGGCTGAGGGAATTAGACTTACCATCACTCGAAGCTAGAAGAGTGAGGGGGGATATGGTGACAGTCTTTAAATTCCTTCATGGTTATGATAGAGTGGATAGGGATCAATATTTTGATATGGCTGGCTCTAGAACTAGAGGTCATAGTTTGAAGCTTCGTAAGAAAACTTCTTTGCAGGATGTAAGGAAATACTTTTTCAGTGTAAGAGTAGTTGATAATTGGAATTCGCTAAGCGAGGAGGTAGTTAATGCTATCTCAATCCATAGTTTTAAGGACAGGTATGATAAGTATCACTAAGTATAAAATGGAAGCGATCAGGAGACGGGAAGATACGAGCTTTGGGCTCTTTCCCGTAAACAAAATTAGGTAATCACAATTAGGTAATCACACATGTGAGGCCAAAGTTTGAATATGCAGCACCCTTTTGGAATCCACGCTTGAAAAACCCCCCACATATTTAAGCTGGAAAAAAGTTCAAAGACATGCCACGAAAATGGTAGCGGAAATACAGTATCTCAGTTATGAGGCGAGGCTGAGGGAATTACACTTACCATTACTTGAAGCTAGAAGAACTAGGAGAGATATGGTGACAGTTTTTTAAACTCCTTCATGGAATTGACAGAATGGATAATGTTCGATATTTTGATATGACTGGCTCTAGAACTAGAGGTCATAGTTTGAAGCGTTGTAAGAAAACTTTGCAAGATGTAAGGAAGTACTTTTTTAGTGTAAGAGTAGTTGATGATTGGAATTCGCTAAGCGAGGAGGTAGTTAATTCATAGTTTTCAGGAAAAGTATGATAAGTATCATCGAGTACATAGGAGACGGGGAGTTATGAGCATTGGGCTCTTTCCCGTAAGGACAATTGGATAATTACACATTCGCGCGGGTAACACGATTAGAATATATCAACTGTTTGAGATTATTATCAAATAAGCTATCTATTAGAGATCATGAGTATTCGTTCGACGCACACTAACTGATGACCTAATTTTGCCACGAGTGAGTCATCATCTAAATAATCATCATTTTTGGGACGTACAACCTTCACCAGTGCCTCAATCTGGGCACATTCCAATAATCTTGCGCAATTAATTTTAAAGAAAATAATGATGAATTTTGCCCGTTGAATTATAAATTTAAATATATTTTATAGTTATAAGCACGACATAAACATATTTTAGAAATTTATGTTTCTAATGCATTCATTTTAAGACTTGTTTTTATTTCAGAAGATCTAAATTTACACAAGGAAAATTCTGCCTAGTCTTGTTTATGTTATTGGGGTGAGAAGTCGCATAAGTGACCCGAGAGGTGGTCTATATCAAAAGCATTCTCAATATGCCCGTGAAGACGGAAATGGCCTCTTTAGATCCGCCCCCTCCAGCGAATTCTGGTCAACCCGGGGTCAATAGAAGCCTCTTATATAATGGGTCAAGATTTCAGGGTCACCAAAAATCGAAAGGCCAGTCATATGATGTAGAAGTTGTATTACAGGTAGGCCTTAACTTTCTCCCAATTTAGTTTTGTTTTTCCTAAAGCTATATACTTTTTTCTTGCAATTTTTGATTTTTACAAGAATTGTGGGCTTAATCTTAGGAACACTGGATACTTTTCATTGGCTACATCGATATGCGTGTGTAATCCTCGGGAACTTCTTTCGAGGACCATTTGCAGAAGAGTAAATTTCGTGTGGGGGGTGGATCTTTACATGGCTCTGTTGAGTATTGGCCCTCATACCCTTATATTTCTGCCCATATATAGCGTGTCCATATTGAAGCTTTATTTACCAAACCTTTTTAAATGTGGTTAAGAATCATTTTATGCACCCTTTCTATTTTTGGACTAAACTATGTTTTTCAGACAGATTTCAATGTATTTTGAATTAATCTCATAATTAATTTTCCTCGGAAATTACTATCTTTGTGTTAGGGTCAAAATTGGTGGGCATTGTTGGGTACTTAACCTATCTAACCTAACAAAATAACTTAACCTAACCCAACTAACCAATCAAATTTTCGGTATTATTGCATTATAGGACCACCTCTGTTTTCCAGTTGAAATAACGGTTTTCTGCTAGTTTTTTATGTGTTTTAAGCGAATCTGACCTTCATTTGCTCCGGAAATTAGTCCTTCACTCTGAAAAATTAACCTTTAGTTAAAAATAACTGGGAAAAATTAACCGTTAGTTAAAAATCACTGTCTTTCTGGTAAGTGAAGAATTGCTGTAGCCGCCCGTTACTCAATTGCAAATCGTGCACTGAGTTAATGAAATAATGGGGTTAGGTTAATTTAGGTTAGGTTGGGTTAGGTTAGTTCAAAACACACAAAAAACTACCAAAAAAAAATTGTATTTTAATTGGAAAATAGAGTTGGTCCTATAATGCAATTTTGCCATATTTTTGGCCTCACATTCCTTAAAAGGGTGAATTTGGGTGTTTATATGTCAGAGCCTCACATTTAAGGAAGTGATGCCAACATGAATTACTCAGGTAGGCTATGGAATTGGTGCATAAACCGAATCATAACCTCATTAAAGGCTTTCCGCAAAATGTCTCACTTTAGGGAAATACAGTATTTATAAATAATGAATCTATTAAACTCAACCTTATGACAGGAATTTCTTGCAATATGAGTAGTTTCGTTGCTGCAAATTATGTAGCTGAAATAGCGTAACAGTGTTAAAGCTGTTTACTGGCAGGAACTGCTGTGGGTGGACACCACAGTGGGGGGTTGGGGCTTACCCTGGCTGACGAATACCCATTGTATTGAAATGGAAATAAAGTATTATTATTAATATTATTATTATTACTATTATTATTATTATTATTATTATTATTATTATTATTACTATGTCTTTATTATAGTTGCTTTTATTTTGGTGATTCTTACTAGAGCACAATAGACTTTAAAATCTTTATTGATAGTTATTATATGTCAAAGTAAAGGAAAAACACTTTAGAATCATGGATACATAGGATGGTCTTGGGCATATAGTATTATTTTTCATGAAATTAAATTGAACTTGTACTAATAAGTACTCATTTCTTGGAATAGTTGCATTTTCACCCTATGGTATTTTTGTTTTTAAACTAGCTTCTCTCAGAAAAAGAAATCCCAGTACGGCGGTAGTTTTGTACATGTTAACTTTGTGCAAAATCTGGTATATTCCAAGATACCAATAATATTTGATTAAGGTATTAGTTTTCCCTGACTTTTGACTTTTTTCATAATCCTATGTGAGTATGATACTATATTTGTATTTCCTTAATTTATTGTCAGCATGTTGATGAAGCCAACTCTTACCTCTGCGGCTATCTTAAGATTAAAGGCTTAACGGAAGAATATCCTACATTGACTACGTTTTTTGATGGTGAGATAATCAGTGACAAATTTCCCTTCTTAACAAGGAAATGGGATGCTGATGAAGAAGTAGATAAAAAACATTGGGTAAGTTTTTGTATTCCACCTTTGCAAATAGCTTTTAAAAGTTTCAGATATTTGACCAAGTTAGTCAGTAAGATGAAATGTGGCTGCTGTGGCTGAGTGGTAATGCTGGCAACTTTAGTTCGTCAAGTCATGGGTTTGAGGCCCATCATGGTCTTAGGTTAGAAAGGGCATTCACTCTGGGTAATGGTTGCACTTGCCAAAACCAAAGTCCTTCACAAGAGTGCACCATCCTACACCTTCATAGAAAGGGAGTCTATGACTTAAAAGCAATCATATCACAGTCAGTAAATTGGAATAGATCAGATAAAGATTAGCAATACCCAGTGCAGTACATTAAAAAACTCTGTCAGTGTTAGGCTTGTGTAGGCTAGGGTGGGCTCTAAACTAACCAAACTATATTTGGGCTTATTTATTGTACTGGGGGTCACTAATCTTTACTTGAGCTGTTGAAATGATACCATAAAAAATTTATTAGCCAATCTTCAAGGAAATTTTCAGTTCACATATGTTGCCATTTTTTAAGCGTCTATTGTATTTTAGCTCTCTTTAACTGTTGCCATTTTTTAAGCGTCTTTTGTATTTTAGCTCTCTTTAACTGATTTTGTCAAAAAAGAGTGCTTCTTTATGTTTTTATAATGAAAACAAGAAAAATTGTGCTGTTCATATGATGTAATGTAAAATAGTGTTGTAAAAGAGGTAATAAGACTGGTGTTGCTGTGTATGTATTTTATGTGAACCACGCTACATTTGAGCAAGGAAGTGTAAATTGCTATGAAAGTGACACATATCGTTGAGAAGCATGGGGTTTTGCTTAAAGAAATACTGAAACATTTCAACCTGTAGTTCAGAGATCGATAGCAGTATTGTGTGCCTGGCAGTTTATAGTTGTCCATTTTATGTATGATACCTTTCATACAGTATCCATATATTAATTTTTAGACCACTAAAAGTTGCTAACTTTTTAGGCATTGTCGTTTCTTCTATCTCATGAACATCTTATTTTCTTAATTAGTAGTTTGTGTATTCAGGAAGTCACTGACTTAGAATGTTTGACTTTACACGGCCACCTTGAATATTTAGGCTTTTTGGCCATGATTGTACTGCATCTGTATTGCGAGTGTTACCCAGCGCTAGCATTCTAGTAAGATTTTCTCTCGTTCTTACATCTCGCTCAGTCTGTTGGTATTAGCCGTTTCAGTAATTTGGATACCCTAGTTTCTGTCCTCGCAGTCATTCTTCAGAACCTCCATGATGTTTGTAATGAAAAAAATCGTTCGTTGCTGTCTTCGCAGTCATCCTTCAAAACCCCCCTGATGTTTGTGAAGAAGAAATTGTTTTTATCTTCCCCAGCTGCCAAGAAGGAGAGAAATGCCATCGGTCTCAATGCAAAATCAATGTTATTAGGTAGTACAAAGGAGGAGAGAAAGTGAATACTATTGCACATGATATATGCTGTCACATGCTACCTTTTCAACAATATTATAAGGATAAAGACTGAGTTGTTGAATTTGGAAAGGTTCAGCACTTATGCGGTCAACTGTAATCACGAAGCAATGGATTAGGCCAGTCCACAAAATTCAGAATGTGCTACATGTCTGAATGGAAGATCAGATATGGAAACAAATACCTTTAAGCCATTTTGCAGTACCGATGAAGATTATATGTCTTTTTCAGGCTTTTGAAAACTATAATCAAGCATGGAACGTACTGAATGGTTCAAAAGGTTTAAGACAAGGTTTTGAGGTGCACAATATTCAGATGCCTAGATAAGCAGCAAGTGAATACAAAGAAGAAAGGCAAAGGTTTGTGGACATATCAGATGATGATATTGAAGAGAAGGTATCTAGCAAAGCATAATTTTCATAAGGATGAACATGGGATATTTTGAATATGTATGCCAGCATGTATAGACATCAACAAAGAAGCCAAAATCTGGCCTGGATTTATATAATTTAAGATTAGGTTGACTTTGCTGCTTGGGGATATCACTGGTTTTATGCTCAAACTACTCTTTGGTTTCCTGTTTGAAAACTTACAGGCTTTCAAGAACGTTAATTCTCGCACTCTCTACTACCACTTAACTTGAAAGCACAGATGATCCTGAGCTGTTCTATTCCTCAAGTGGGGAAATATTGTTAAGGAATTCAGTTCTAGATTTTTATTGTATTGAATAATGAACCTGGATATCACCTTGTCTTGCAGTTCTCCATTCCAGTGATAAGAATCTACCTTATCATGCAGTTCTCCATTCCAATGTTAAGGAGGTGTTTTTGTCCCCAAATATGATTCCACTCATCCATCCATTTTTCTAAGGTTCTATAGATTCAAGGCCAAATATCTCAGGTATGCATGTTTGTGGTTTATTTATCCATTTGTGTATGAAATAGAGCCTAATGCCCATAATTCCCTGGCTCTTACACAGATAAGTTTTTACTCATCAACACAGGCTTATTCTCAGTTAACTGTAGTGTTCCACAGGAGTTTGTTCCTTCACATACTCTGTTCCTCTATCAAATATCTTTGCCAGTCCCCCTCATCCTCTTTTCTCCACGCCTTTGCCAACAATTTCACAACATTCACCCATGCCATGGGCGCTACATATGCCAATCTAGAACTTTAGCATGCGACTTTTGGAAAAAATGCAATGTTTTGTAGTGCAGTGTTACCATTTAGAGACTATGACTCAAATGTGGCATCTAGAAGAAATATTGTAAGCAATATATTTATACTTCCGTTTGATTTGACAGTGAAAGTGATCTGGAACTTATTAATTAAAAAACATTGATATTAGCCTACAACTCTCTGTAGAATGTGAAGTGGAAGATGTATAGAAATTTCTTGTACATGAAACTATGATTTTCACGCATGATGAATTGATTATTTTGGAACATGAAAAGTGGAGGAAGACAAAACAGAAGCAGAGAAACTAAAAAGAAAATTCAAATCAGCTTTCAATCTGAAGGCATTTTACTACTAAATAAAGCTTTAACCCAATATTTGGCGGTGAGTCCAGGATTGAACAAAGCAAACCTTCTTCCAGAAAATAAAACTCCTCCGGCCGCCCAGAGCACTCATCGACGATTCTCAGCCAAGCATGAGGAAGCAATAAGATGTTCATACATTTGTATATTTTACATTAAATGTTTTTTCTTGCATTTTTAATTTTTTTGTAAATAAAGTTTTTCTATATGTTGCACTTTTTACATAATGTTTTTATCATTAGTACTGCACTGAATATTGTCTATTTTGCAAATTATTTAATTGTTTGTAATATGACATATTTCATTTACCCATCAAAGATACATAAATATATAGAAATTGAAAAATGTAATATTAAATCATGTCTAAGAATATAAGAAGTAAGATAAACCTTCTGTATCTTGAAGGAAACTATAAAGAATAAAAAACTAAAAATTACCAAACTAAGAAATGATGTCTCAAGAATTGAAATTAAGAAAAACATTCATCAATGAGAAAAAGAGAGAGGCACAGTGAGAAAAGAAAGTGGCAGATGGAACGAATGTTACACAATGCTTTTTGTACATATCATCGATGTCTTGCAGCCATTCACAACTTGCCAATATCTACATATACAGAGTGCAAGATGTTTTGTGTTTTTAGATTTTAATTATAACATTATTTCACTAATAATATGTTTATGATAGTAAAGACTGAATAAATTGGTGCTATAAAGCTTACGAAATGACCCTACATAATCACTTAAATATTCTGTATTGTACTGATAGTGTGCACTGCCCAATCATCCCATACTGTCATTTACCCGCTGGATTAATGGCTCTGTTTATGACCAAAATGTCATACAACCATTCATTCATAGGAAATTGCAATCTGAAGTCGATGACCATCAGTAGTTGTTTTGTCACCTGTTTTTGTTGATTGTTAATAAGAATTTATACAATAACTATATATATTGCATTTTCTAATTGGCTTATGATACATACATATACATGGCCCCATTCCCCTTTGTAAGGAGGGTGGTCAAACCAAGAAGTACGCATTCATGACGTACTTCTTCATAGCGCCTTGCGAATTAACCCTTTACCTGTGACATTTCAAAATTAAAATTGTTCCTCAGTGCGGAGCATTTTGATAAAAAAAAAATATATTCTAAAATAAATATATTTGTCACTCATTCAACAGAATTCTTCTCTCTCTCTCTCTCTCTCTCTTCTCTCTCTCTCTCTATCTATATATATATATATATTTAATATATATATATATATATATATATATATATATATATATATATATATATATATATATATATATATATATATATATATATATATATATATAGTAATCCCTCGTTTATCGCGGGGGTTCGGTTCCAAGACCGGCCGCGATAGGCGAATTTCCGCGAAGTAGGACCACCTTTAAAAAAAAGATTTTTTTGTTGTATCCTTTTTTTTTTTTACACTTCTTCCATGAGTACAAAGAGGATTACAATAAGAAAAGATCATCATCATCGTTTTATATATATATATATATATATAATATATATATATATATATATATATATATATATATATATATATATATATATATATATATATATATATATATATATATATATATATATATATATATACACAGTGATCCTTCTCTGGATCGCGTTTCTTGGCTCGCGCTTTCACTGTACCACATTTTTTTTTTTTTGGCAAATTATTATTTTATTTTTTGGGTATATGCAAAAATATTAAAATATTGAAAAAAT